>CATIWC010003902.1:0-28556 GCA_948472305.1 Vicia faba | reverse complement strand
TTTAAGCCCTAAAACTTGGTTCAATAGCTTCCTTGTGATCTCTTGAACGTGTTCCAATTCATAACCCTCATCAAAAGGCAAGGAACCAGGGTACAGAACTCAAGAAATTCCATGAAAATTCCAAAATCGTATTCTATATTCTATGCACTCTCATGACATTTCATTGATTAATTCTTATTCCTGACATGATTTCAAAGCTAACCCATAACGTTAATTTGATTATTATGCGTTGTAGGCGATTTTGCCATTGTTAAAATTTAGGGTTGCAGGTTTTCTGAATTAGGGCTTTTGCATAGAGGAAAAATAGGACTCATGAATGCCATGGTTGTATACAGTAGGTCTGGACGAAGAAGACACAAGCCTCGCGATTAATTTATGACCCACATAGCGCTAATCGCTATTTTTCCAAAGGGCCTCTAAAACAACGCTCAAAAACCATTGCCTTCGTTCTTCATGTTTCAGGAAAACGAAAGAGACGATGTGCTGGCAACCACTGAGTGGCTCATTCAAACCAGCGCGCGCTTTTAGGGAACCAATTTTGCTTTTTATTATTTATTTGCTATAGTATGTTAATTAAAACGTGATGGCTCAGTGGCAGGGACATGTGTTGGTAACATCAAAGACCTGGGTTCAAGTCCCATGTCTGTGTAGTATTGCAATATTATTTTTCAATATAAATTCTTATGCAGCGCGCCTATTGTGGTTCACCATGTTCCATCATCATCCCATCATACACGCGCCTAGCTGCTCCAAATCAATGGCCTAGATCTGAAGAACACGTGCACAAGGGTCAACGCACTAGCACATAACCTGGAAAAGTCAATGGACTCAAGCTTAATGGGCCTGATTTGCTGAACCTTGCCTCCAATTTTGGGGCTACCCCCCCTGGTTTGCTTTTCTTTTCATGTTTTGTTGTTTTGTTTAATTATTAGGTTATTTATTTTCATTGTTTTAATTAATTAATTGTTTTCTTTACAAAATATAAAAACATCACAAAAAATCAGAAAAAGGATAAAAAACATAAAAAATATTTATTTTATTTATTTTCTTGTAAATAATTAACATGTAAATAAATTTAGTAAAATAGGTTTTAACTTTATTTCTTTTAATAAATAAAAAATCCAAAAAATTAGAATTAGGTTAATTAATAATTTCCACTCCTTTTAATTTTTCCTTTTTTTTCCATAATATTATTATTTATTTATTTATTTTATTTTTTATAATTAAATGTATATAAATAACTTAGATTTAAATTAGGTTAAAAATTCAATCTTTTTCTTAATAACTTAAAAAACATTAGAATTAGGGTTTATATCCAATTTTTTTTTGTTTTAATTAATTCCTTTTCTTTTAAATCTTAAAAAACACAAAAATACCAAAACATTTAATTTTAATTTTAATTCTTCATTAATTTTAATTTATTGCAAAAGGGTCCAACGCCCATGTTCATACTTTATTTAATTTGCGCATTTATTTTATGTCATTTATTATAATTATGTATATGTCCCAAAGCCTTGTAACTTTATTTCTCGCACTTTTATTTTATTGCTTCTTTACTTTCAGTCAAATCGGGTCCGGTTTATTTTGGCGATGTGGACCCGCGCCGTTTGTAATAGCTGTAGATTTATTTTCCCGCAACTTTATAACTGTTAAAAAAGCATGCAAGAATGAATGTCCTAATTAAAATCAAGCGTAGATCACAAATAAACATGACAAGACAAATATCTGAAAACGACACACGAATCGCACACACCACCCCTAGGGTACGCCTCACTGTTGCCTTTCGAAAGGTGATCGTCGAGTAGAGGACGTTTTAGTAAGTCCTCATGATCCGGGAACCTGGCATGAGGGTAGCTTCTAAGGTGTCTTCCTATTGCTCTGGTGATCACCATGTCCCTAAACTCGAATTGACCCGAACACCTCCAACAGTGGTGCTACCTACCTCTCAATGGTGGGATGGCACTACTTTAAAGGACATTTACACAGATGAATTCCTTAGGGTAGGTAGGTTCTCAAGGATACTTGATCTCTTCAAAAACAAACTAAAAAAGACTTTTCACACCAACACATTTTCAAAAGCTTTCAAAGCAATTTTTTCAAACACTCTGGCGTACGAGTCGAACTGAAATTTTTCAAAGAAACTTTTTAAAACCCACATTGAGAAGCAAACAAACATTTTTGAAAACACAATGAGCAAGTATCTAAGAGCCCATGGATAACCATGGATAGAAAGGGTGCTAACACCTTCCCTTTCTATAACCTACCTCCCGAACCGAGAGCGATCTCTTTTAAGGAATTTTTCTGTGCTTTTGTCCTTTCCATTTGGAGAAAATAAAAGACGGTGGCGACTCTTGCTTCCGCGACATTTCGCGAACCAGCTTTAAAACAGTCAGTTCCAGATCCACCGATCGCCAGAACTAGCGACTCTGCTGGGGATAAATTTAAAGTGGGGTGTACCTTAGGGATAGTTCATAACTGTGTTTTCAATTATATTGACTTGCTTGCTTTAAATTGTGGGACTGTCTTGGGAGTTCTATAGATCCTAAACCCGGATCTGGGGATACCTTCTTAGAAAGTAGCAACAAGGCTGTGAGGGAACTGTGCGGGGTATACCGACATGGTTGAAGCAGTATGCTACGTTGATGTGGCACTTTGGTGTGTACCGGTAACCCTTGAGTTCAGTCAAGGAGAGTACGGGGCCTCCATGTGGTGTCATGAAGCATCAACAGACCTTAGGAACCTTAATTGAACCATCTTGGCCTCTTTAGGGTAGTGAGATAACTGACTTTGGTGCAGTCCGAGGTTGGTTGATACTCGATACTACACTCAATTGAGGGTTGCTTTCCTGGAATATTTCGGTCGCCAGTTCAGTGGCTAAATCGAAACGATGAACAATGAAAGCAATCCCGTGATATTGGGAACCTTAGAACCCGGTTACTTTGATTAGGACAGGTTGAACCCACCAACTTCAAGAGGGTACTACCCAGACCCCATGCTGGCCTTAAACCTTAAGGGCCTGTCTTGTGTGCCTTGTGTGCCTTACATGTTTGTCTTTGTAAATATCTGTGGTGTGTTTAATCATAGCATCATGACATCATCCAGCATCATATGCATTAACTAACCATTTCAGGGGTTCGAATTTTCATCTTTGTTCTTGTTTTGTAGGACATGGAAACTGTTCGTAGAAAGACAATTCAAATCAGTCTTGTAAGGATCCCTCCTCAGCTTAAGGAGCTTATATCCAGAATTCCCGAGAACTCTTCATTCAGTGAAAGGCATGGAAGCCTCATCAGCTTGGTCAACACCAACATTGAGGAAGATATGATAAAGGTCCTGTTCCAATTCTTTGACCCTCTGCATCACTGTTTCACCTTCTTGGACTATCAGTTGGTACCTACATTGGAGGAGTTCTCCCGACTCCTGAAGATCCCTATCCTTGATCAGCTACCCTTCAACGGTACAGAAAAGGAACCTAAGCTTGAAGAGATTGCTAAAGCCTTGCACCTACGGTCATCTGACCTCAAGGGACATTGGGAAGTTAGAAGTGGTATCAAAGGGTTCTTAGCCAGGTTTCTGTTTGAAAAGGCCTATGAATGTTGGAACTCCCTTGACTTACAAGCTTTTGAAGAGGTTGTGGCCCTCCTTGTTTATGGTTTGGTGTTGTTCCCTAACCCAGACCAGCTCGTTGATATCAATGCTGTCCCGATCTTTATGTCCAGGAATCCTATACCTACGTTGCTGGGGGACATCCTTCACTCATGTTACACTCGAACCATGAGAAAAAGAGGTGTCCTTATGTGTTGCACTCCTCTCCTGGGAAAGTGGTTTATTTCGCACCTTCCACAATCAGTCCTGAAGAACGAGCGGGGTTTGAGATGGTCACAACGGTTGATGACTCTTACACATGCAGATATACATTGGTGCCCTAGGTCCAGAGAAGATGTCACTATCATTGATCGTTGCGGGGAGTATCCTAATGTTCCTTTACTTGGAATCAGAGGGGGTATTACTTATAGCCCATGCCTGGCTTGGAGACAATTTGGTTATGCTCGGAGGGATGGTCCTCATGACATGTTAATTCCTGACATAGTTTTTGACTTCGACAACGATACTCAAGGACTTCGCCAGAGATTTATCAGAGCCTGGAGGATGCCTAGTAGGATAGACAGCAAGACACTGGGGCACAGGAACTCCATCCCTTTGGAGCCTTACCTCAAGTGGGTACGAGCCCGCTCTCAGAAATTAGTAATGCCTTATCCTCACATGCTTCCAGTAATCAAAGAGCCTGCCTTGGAAGGAGAGGTGTCTCATGTTATTCAGCACCCTGATATGCCCACATCCTGGGAAGAGATGCAGAAGAGCTGGATCCAGCTTAAGGAAGAGCGGAATTCTCTTGAGACTAGTTTGCATGCCAGTGAAAAGAAGGTCTTGGAGCTCACCTGCCTGTTGCACGAGGAAAGGAACCTCAACACTTACATAGCTCCAAAGAAGATGCGCAACATATTTTGGGATTGATTTGATCTTTTTGTACTTTTGCCCATGAGGCTTTGATGTATTAAACAATGATTTTCTTAATAATAATGTGTGTTCCTTTTGGTCTACAACAAATTTGAATTTTCGAACTCTTGAATGCATTGCATAAACACATATCATTCATCATGTGCATCACAGGTACTCTTCTTTTCAGGTTGTTTACTGTTCTTCGCTGTTTATTTCAGCATCATGAACCCTGAATCATCAACCGAGGCATCTATCAAGGCTCTTCAGGCGCAGAACGTCCAATTTCAGGCGCAGAACGCCCAATTTCAGGAGCTGATCAAGGGCTTGGCTCAGGGTCAACAAGAGTTGAAGACCATGCTTCTGAAGAAGACTAAGAAGAAGAGGAGGACTGTGCTATTTAACACTGGGCGCAGACTCGGGAACACCTTGGTTGAAGCTGAAAGGACTCCTCCATCTGTGGAGGAAGGTAGTCACCAAGAAAGGGAGGTCCCTACTCCTGTGGGCTCTGATACTGAAACACACTTCAACGACGAACAGTACCCTCCTGCTGAAGACCGGTACAAGCAGCTGGAAGACAGATTAAAGGCTATGGAAGTTCAGCGGGTGCCTGGACTGGATTTCGGAGACTTGGGGTTATCTACTGGGGTGGTGATCCCACACAAGTTCAAAGCACCTGCCTTCGTGAAGTATGATGGGGCTTCCTGTCCCAAGATGCACCTCCGTTCTTATGTAAGGAAGATCCAGCCTTACACAGCAGACAAGAACCTTTGGATCCACTTCTTCCAGGAGAGTCTTTCAGGGACTCACCTCGAATGGTTCTATCAGCTGGATGGAATCAGCATTCGTAACTGGGAGGATATGGCCACTGCTTTTTACAAGTAGTATCAATATAATTCCGACCTCGCTCCTACACGTACCCAGCTCCAGGGTATGTCGCTAGGGTCGGGTGAAGGTTTTAAGGAGTATGCCCAGAAATGGAGAGACCTGGCTGGCAGGGTGCAGCCACCATTGACGGACCGGGAGCTGGTAGATATGTTTTTGGGGACCCTATCTGGTCCATTTTTCAATCATCTCATTGGTAATTCCTCTGCTGGGTTTACTGATCTGATCCTGACTGGTGAAAGGATCGAGGCCGGTATAAAATCGGGGAAGATACAGAAAGTTGCCTCCTCTAGTACTGAGAAGAAACCCTTCAAAAAGGAGGCTAGTGCTGTATATAGCTCCCGGAGAACAGAGCGACCTGAACGCCACCAATCTGTCAGTGCGGTAATGATTGCCAAACCTGCTGCCGCTCCTCGGCCAACTAATCCTCAAAAGTTTGAAAGACCCCGGAGAGAGTTTACCCGGTTAAGCATGACCTTATCACAGATCCTGCCACAGTTGCTATCCACCAATTTAGTGACTGTCAGGGAGGCTCCAAAGTTTCCCAATACTGCATCCCCCAAGTTCAATCCAAATGCTCGCTGCGCTTATCACTCTGATAGCCCGGGGCATAACACATATGACTGTTGGGCCCTAAAGAATAAGGTTCAAGACCTCATTGATGCAAAGGAAATACAGTTCGAGGCGCCCGAGAGGCCGAATGTTGTAACTGCTCCCATGCCCCAGCATGGAGTAAATGCTGTTGAGGAGGATTTGTATGTAGCTTCGGTGGATGATGTTGCTACTCCGTTGCTGATGGTCAAGAGGAATCTGTTGCTAGCCGGTTTATTTCCGGGATGTAGCGAAGGTTGCCCTCTATGTGTTGCTTCCCCTGCTGGTTGTTCTCTGCTGAAGTCAGGCGTCCAAAACCTGATAGATAGTAGAGAGATTTTGTTCAGAAAGACTGTTGTTCCTGCTGCTCCTGTTGAAGAAGTGTCGATCGTTACCATCTTCAACAACCATTCCAAGGCTCCTTCAAAGAAGCCTGTACAAATTTTGCCAGTTCACAAGAGTGCTCCCATCACCATTACTGTTCCGGGGCCTATACCCTACAAATCTGATAAGGCTGTCCCATGGCACTATGGGGCGGATGTTTATGTTCTGGGTGTGAAACAAGAGTTCAACATTGGTACTGGTGTCTCCAACATCACCGGGCCTGCTAAGGTCACTCGTAGTGGAAGACTGTTCTCGCCAGACATTTCTCCTCCGGTAATTCATAGGCCTTTGGTCTTCACACCTGCCGGGGTGCCTGTTTCTCCCCCTGACCAAGTATCCACCCCTGCTACTGAGTCATCTGATACTCGGGGCCAGGGGATTGCTGCTGATGTGCCTGCCAGGACAGAGGCACCAAAGACCATTGTTGAGGCTTCCAAGCAGGAAATGGAAGAAATCCTCAAGATAATAAAGAAAAGTGATTTCAATGTTGTAGAACAGCTGGGGCACACCCCCTCTAAAATCTCCATGTTGTCACTGCTGCTGTGTTCAGAGGCCCACGCAAAGGCTCTGATTGCTTTCTTAAAGACAGCCCACGTACCCCAAGAGACGTCTGCTGACCAGTTCACCGACTGTGTGGCCAACCTAACCGCTGATAATGGCCTGGGTTTCTCTGATGCTGATCTGACAGCAAAGGGGAAGAACCATAATGATGCCCTGTATGTCTCCATTGAATGCAGGGGCACTACTCTTGCTCATGTGCTGGTTGACACAGGTTCTTCATTAAACGTGCTGCCCAAGAAGGCTCTGGATAGGCTGGATTGTGAGGGTCTAGAGCTCAAACCAACTCACATTGTTGTCCGGGCCTTTGACGGGTCCAAAAGAATGGTACATGGTGAGGTGGACATCCCAATCAGGGTTGGGTCACAGGTATTTGATTCAAAATTCTATGTGATGGACATCCATCCGTCCTATTCTTGTTTGCTGGGTCGCCCGTGGATCCACAAAGCTGGAGCTGTGACCTCCACATTGCATCAGAAGCTCAAGTACCCGGTCAGGGGGAAGATCGTAACAGTGCAAGGGGAAGAGGAGTACATGGTCAGCCACCTCAACTCCTTCAGATACGTAGAAATGGATGGGGAGTTCATTGAAACCCCCTTTCAACATTTTGAGGAAGTACCACAAACCTTGGCAGCAGCAGAAGCAGATGAAGAGGTTTCTCCTATGAAGATGGCCTCCTTAAAGGACGCCCGGGCTGTGATCGAAAAAGGTGAATGTGCAAACTGGGGCAAGCTCCCTGATCTTACTCCTAAGACTAACAAGTTTGGGCTGGGTTTCACCACAGAAGCTCAGAAAGCGGTGCGCAAGGCGAGAATTGGAAGACCTCCTGTGCTCATCACCCACTCAGAAGTGAATGCTATTGGAGAGGAAGTCAAAGTGGAAGAGTCAGAGTTCGATAGCTGGATCTACCCGACGACCGACGGTGGATTGACCAATTGGATTGCTAAAGATTTTACACCCATAACTTTTGTTCCCCGGTAATGAATTTCTTTGTTTTTGATTTGTAATAAACAATAATTTGAAACTATATGGCCCGGTGTCTTACCCGGGGCACCGTGGTTTTTATTTATGAGGGCTTTTGTTTGTCACTGTCATATATCATGAATAAAAGCATTGGACGTTTTTCACATTTCCAATTTTGCGCTCCTTTTCTTTCCTTTCTTTACATATTGCAAAACAGCCGTATTTACACACACACTCACTCATACAGGTTTCAATCCACTCTGGATCTCACTGGTAACGACTCCGCTACTGCCAGTTATGACTTCGAAAATCCGATCAACTTAGCCGAAGACGAAGGTGAAGATGATTGCGAAGTGCCTGGTGAACTTGCAAGACTGTTACAGCAGGAAGAGAGGGCAATTCAACCCCATGAAGAGCCAGTGGAAATAATAAACTTGGGTACTGAGGAAGACAAGAAAGAGGTGAAGATTGGTGCCAACCTAGAACTCAGCGTGAAGCAACGGTTGACTCAGATGCTGCATGACTATAAGGAAATCTTTGCCTGGTCCTACGAAGATATGCCCGGATTAGATACCGACATTGTGGTCCATCACTTACCAACTAAAGAAGATTGCCCTCCGGTTAAGCAAAAGGTCCGTCGTATGCGTCCAGAGATGTCTGAGAAGATTAAAGCCGAGGTTATGAAGCAGTTTGATGTCGGGTTTCTTGCAGTGACTTCTTACCCTCAGTGGGTTGCTAATGTGGTGCCGGTACCTAAGAAGGACGGCAAGGTCAGGATGTGTGTCGATTACAGGGATCTGAACAGGGCCAGCCCCAAGGATGACTTCCCTCTACCCCACATTGATGTCCTTGTTGATAATACAGCTCAGCATAAAGTGTTCTCTTTCATGGATGGTTTTTCAGGCTATAATCAGATCAAGATGGCTCCGGAAGACATGGAAAAGACTACATTTGTTACTCAGTGGGGCACCTTCTGCTACAAAGTCATGCCTTTCGGACTAAAGAATGCTGGGGCAACCTACCAACGTGCCATGGTTGCTTTATTTCATGACATGATCCATCATGAGATAGAAGTGTATGTTGACGACATGATCGCTAGGTCCCAGACTGAGGAAGAGCACCTTGATCATCTGCAGAAACTGTTTGACCGTTTGAAACTGTACAAGCTGAGGTTGAACCCGAACAAGTGCACCTTCGGGGTAAGATCGGGAAAGTTGCTAGGCTTCGTGGTAAGTGACAAGGGAATTCAAGTGGACCCTGCTAAGGTCAAAGCCATTCAAGAGATGCCAGTTCCTAAGACAGAGAAGGAAGTCAGAGGCTTTCTAGGACGTCTGAATTACATTGCTCGGTTCATCTCACACTTAACTGCTACCTGTGAACCAATCTTCAAGCTGCTGAAGAAAGATCAGGTAGTACGTTGGAATGATGAGTGTCAGGCTGCTTTTGACAGAATCAAAGAATATCTCCAAGAACCACCCATCCTTATGCCACCAGTTGAAGGGAGACCTTTGATACTTTACCTGACAGTGCTTGATAATGCAATGGGGTGTGTGCTGGGGCAGCATGACGAGTCTGGCCGAAAAGAGCATGCCATTTATTACCTTAGCAAAAAGTTTACCGACTGTGAGACCCGATACTCACTGCTTGAGAAAACTTGCTGCGCTTTGGTATGGGCTGCTCGCCGGCTGAGACAGTATATGCTGACTCACACTACTTTGTTGATCTCAAAAATGGATCCTATAAAGTACATATTCGAAAAGCCTGCTCTGTCTGGGAGAATTGCAAGATGGCAAATGATCTTGACGGAATACGACATTCAGTACACGACCCAGAAAGCCATCAAGGGAAGTGTATTGGCAGACCACTTAGCTCATCAAGCTGTAGATGACTACCAATCAATGAACTTCGAGTTTCCAGATGAAAGCATTATGATAGTAACTGACTGTGAAATACCTGGACCGGATGAAGGACCTGAACCAGGATCCCGATGGTCTATGCATTTTGACGGAGCATCCAACGCTTTGGGAAATGGTATTGGCGCCATCATCATATCTCCACAAGGTACTCATACTCCACTCACCGCCCGGCTGTGTTTCAACTGTACCAACAACATGGCGGAGTATGAGGCGTGTATCATGGGTCTTCAAACTGCGATCGACCTGAGGATCAAATTTCTGAGTGTCTTCGGAGACTCCGCTCTTGTGATCAATCAGATCAAAGGAGAGTGGGATACGAAACACCCAAACTTGATTCCTTACAGAGAATGTGTGTTGGCCCTGATCCCCCACTTCACAGAGATAACATTTGAGCACTTTCCAAGAGAAGAGAATCAGTTGGCGGACGCGTTAGCTACAATGGCTTCAATGTTCAAGGTTAAATGGGATAATGAAGCTCCCCGGATCATCATCTGGAAACTGGACGAACCGGCATACTGTTGTGATCTCGAAACTGAATTGGCAACTGAGAAGCCTTGGTACCACGAAGTGAAGAGATATCTGGAAGCTCAGGAATACCCTGAAGGTGCTTCTGTCAATGATAGGAAATTCTTGAGGAGGTTTGCAACCAAGTTCTTCCTAAGCAACGGCATCCTGTACAAGCGAAACCATGATTCAACCTTACTGCGTTGTGTGGATAAGACTGAAGCAGAAAGAATCATGGAAGAGCTGCATGAAGGGACCTTTGGTACGCACTCCAGTGGACATACTATGGCTAAGAGAATCCTACGGGCAGGATATTACTGGTCTACAATGGAAGCTGACTGTTACCAACATTCCAGGACATGCCACAAATGCCAGATTTATGCAGATAAAGTGCATGTTCCTCCGGTTCCCCTGAATGTTCTGACTGCACCTTGGCCGTTTGCAATGTGGGGCATAGACATGATCGGCGAGATAAAACCTACGGCATCCAATGGACATCGCTTCATCCTAGTGGCAATTGATTACTTCACGAAGTGGGTTGAGGCAGCATCCTATGCTACGGTAACCAAGACTGTTGTAGCACGGTTCATTCGGCATAACCTGATCTGTCGGTACGGCGTTCCTGAGAGAATTATTACAGACAACGGTACCAATCTAAACAATAAAATGATCGCTGAGCTCTGCGAACAGTTCAAGATACAGCACCACAACTCTTCTCCTTATAGACCAAAGATGAATGGGGCTGTAGAAGCAGCTAATAAAAACATCAAGAAGATCGTGCAGAAGATGACAGTAACGTATAAAGATTGGCACGAGATGTTACCGTTCGCTCTGCATGGGTATCGTACCTCAGCTAGGACGTCAACCGGGGCAACTCCTTTCTCTCTGGTTTATGGCATGGAGGCAGTCTTGCCGATCGAAGTACAAATTCCTTCTCTCCGGATAATGAAGGATGCAAATCTGAATGAAGATGATTGGATCCAGACACGACTTGATCAGCTCAACCTTATTGACGAAAAGAGACTTGCCGCTATCTGTCATGGTCAGACGTATCAGAAACGAATGATCAGGGCATTTAACAAAAAGGTCAGACCACAGGAATATCAAGTCGGGGATCTGGTGATCAAGCGAATCATCCTTCCTCAGAGTGATCCAAGGGGCAAATGGACCCCTACGTACGAAGGGCCATTTGTGGTTAAGCATGTGTTCTCAGGAGGAGCAATGATATTAACCAACATGGATGGTGACGACCTTTCTCACCCCGCCAATGCAGACATAGTTAAAAAATACTACGCATGAAAAAAGACCCGCTAGGCTGACATGTCTAGGCAAAAATTAGGGCTTCCCGTCGAACCAAAAGGGTTCGGGCAAAATGAAGGGATGAAAATGAAAAATCTGTACACCCGGCAAGTCGAAAACCTGAAAAGGCGGCTTGGGCAAAAATGGGTATCCCGGTGGACTGAAAACCCGAAAGGGCAGTCCAGGCAAAATTTAGGGATAAAAACGTAATACTATGTCTCATCAGATCACTTTGCATCCAGAATCCGGTATCTACATCAAGATCAGACGGCATCGATCAGTCAGCTTCACCTTCAACCAAGGTCATCAAGTGATAAGACGCTCGGAGTATAAAGGCAATAGCAGAGTTGAAACCCAGTGGATCATTCATCTTTCACACAGCTGTTTTATTTTCTTTTGTACAAAACTTGTATAAACTCTTTCGCTCGGCGACGTTTCTCTTACTAGGATGTCAGCCTCTTGTACACAAAACGCCTATTCACAGGCTATTCAAAATCAATACAAATATATTTTTCAGTTAAACGTGCCAACTGTTTTTCTTTTTCTGTTTTGTTTTGCGAAGAACGTCCAAGGTCCAATTTGTGATATATGCATTGACAATAATTTGCTAGCTCATAAATATTTGCATACGAAACAAAGAATTAATTGCAGGTGACACTAGAAACAGGGGCAATAAAGAGTTGTCTGAGCAGTCTAATTGTTCTATCCTCCAAGGTACCAAGGTAGGTTCAGCTAAAGAACCTAACCAGGCATCTTAAATTCCCCAGAGAGTGAGACAGCAAGTCAGTGCATTCTTCCCCAAACAAAGTTAACAAGTCTCAAGGAAATTGGGTATCCTCCAGTAGATCCCAATATTCCCCAGCAGCATATATTCTTAACAAGCATCCCCGGCAGTCTTGGTCTAAAGATTGTTCCCCGGAGGCATACATCAACATTCAAAGGAATCACTTCCCCAGCATATCAAAACTTCCCCAGGAGAGTCCCATCCAAGTTCCCCAGGAAAGATGGAATTCATCTCCCCAAGCAGTAAGCTTATCCCCAGTAAATTCTGGAAGATTATCCTTCACAGAACACGAACGCGTCGTCTGGCTTGATTTAAAGAGTTATTTCCTCAACAGGATATAACTGGGTTATCCTCAGCCAAAAGCCAAGGGAAGGTCGTCGTCAACATAGTTCTTTCCTATCCCCAGCGAAGTCCATCAATACTTCCAACATAACAACGGTATCCTCAGCAAGTTATCAACACTCAGCAAGGCATCTCTCTTCCCACAGAGTATTGCTTTCCAGCATGGTCGCTAGAGTATCTTTTCTCCCCGCAGAATCCCCCCATCTGCCAAGTTTATTCCGCAACGGAGTCATCTTCTCCTACCGGTGTTCTTGCAATTATCATCCCCAGCGGAAGCAAAGTCTATTCTTCGACATCAGCCCAGGATACGACTTCCCGGCACCCGTCAAGGATTTACTTTCCTAGGCAAAAACATACAAGTCATAGAACATCACATACATCATTATAACATGCATAACACACTGCATCATACAAGAACATCATTGCTTGATCCATATCATGCATTGCATATGACTGACTTTTACCTTTCAAGTAAGATGCAGTTTAAATTCTCAATCACACTTCAAGACCTAGACCGGTTCAGTTAAATCGACCCTAAGATTTTCCTGATGCTTATCCAGTCAAAGGCCTTCTCTGGTTCAGTCAGATCAACCCTAAGATCTCCCTGATGCTTATCCAGTTGAAGACATTTCAAGACCTAGACCGGTTCAGTTAAATCGACCCTAAGATTTTCCTGATGCTTATCCAGTCAAAGGCCTTCTCTGGTTCAGTCAGATCGACCCTAAGATCTCCCTGATGCTTATCCAGTTGAAGATGTTTCAAGACCTAGACCGGTTTAGTTAAATCGTCCCAAGATTTTCCTGATGCTTATCCAGTCAAAGGCCTTCTCTGGTTCAGTCAGATCGACCCTAAGATCTCCCTGATGCTTATCCAGTTGAAGACATTTCAAGACCTAGACCGGTTCAGTTAAATCGACCCTAAGATTTTCCTGATGCTTACCCAGTCAAAGGCCTCTCTGGTTCAGTCAGATCGACCCTAAGATCTCCCTGATTCTTATCCCAGTAGAAGACACCCCAGATTTTTCTCAACGAGCGTTGTTGAAGTTAAAATCACCCAGATTTTTCTCAACGAGCGTTGTTGAAGTTAAAATCCCCCAGATTTTTCTCAACGAGCGTTGTTGAAGTTAAAATCCCCCAGATTTTTCTCAACGAGCGTTGTTGAAGTTAAAATCCCCAAGATTTTTCTCAACAAGCGTTGTTGAAGTTAAAGTCGTCCAAGGCTCTCTTACCATTCATGCTAAGGAAGTAATCATCCCTGGTTCTTTCATCGCCGTTTGAAGCTCCAGACTCAGCTCCTGTAACCAGTCAGGACACATCTATACCAGGCATCTAAACATCAGCTCCTGCAATCTCTTACGCAATCAAACATCCAGATGGCATCTATAAGCCCATTCCCCCATCATTGCTAACATGTGAGCGCAAATTTCTGGGCACTCTAGTGTCCAATCATCTTCTACCCTCGGATTACGAAAGACACGTCAGCCAATCTGCATCCTCAGGTCTAAGAAGATTGAACAGGGGCAACTGTTATACCCCAAAATTTGCCCTCCCATATTCCTCAAGAAATTGCCAAGCCAAGCTACAAAATTCCCCAAGGGTTGTGCAGTGCAACAGTATCCCATACAGTCAAAATTAGGGTTTTGGGTTCTGATCAAGAAAATGAAGTTTTCAAAGGCTCAATCAAGTCTCATATGCTTACAAACATGGTCAAGCATCCTCATATCAAGTTTCAAGGCATTCAGCTCAAGATTGCACAGTCAAAATCCTAAATTGCACTACAGTCAACTGTAGGGGCAAAATAGTCATTTGGCAGTCAAAAGTTCAAATTTTTGGTCAATATATCATTTTGAAGCCACAAACATCATTTGATCAATGCTTGATCATGATTCTCAAAATTTGGCTCAGAAATCATCAAAGATGCAAAAGTTGCTATATTTGGACAGCTGAAAAAGTCAACTGAAATTGACCAGGGCATAACTTTCACATGGATTATCAGAAAAATTCCATCCAAAGCTCATTTTGAAGAGAAAGACATTTCCTACAACTCATCTTCACACTTCAAGTCCAAGAAATGCTCTCACAAAAAGTTATCAATTTCAACATTATAGGTCATTTTCAAAAGTCAACAAAAAGGGACTTTAAGTCAAAGGACATAACTTGAGATTGGTAAATCAAAATGACATGGGACCAAAGGCATTGGTTAAAGGACTCAAAGACCTTTCCAAAATGTCCAAGAACATGAGAAAAGCTTAAAAATTGAGCAAGTTATGCCTTGTAGAAGTTGGGAAATTTTTGAGAAATGGCAAAAGTCAACTATCCTTGAAACTTCAATTTTTGACAAAAGGGCCCACTTTCTTCCACTTGATTCAGTCTTGTCATGCCACACACGTGTCCCATGATTAATTTCAAGACCAAATATTGATTTTTCTATTTTATTTAATTTTTGATAATTTAATTCATTTTAAGTCTTTAAAAATTCAAATAAAATTCAAAAGTCAATGAAATAATGTCATTTGAATTGGGATAGCTTCCATGTATCATGTGCCAACTCACCAACTCATGCTAGGGTTAGATTATACACTAAGTCTTGGTCTTGGCTTAAAAGAAGGAAAAGTTTGTTAATGAAAAAGACCTAAGACCAATTCTCTCATGGGCATGGATAAAGGCCAACTAATGACCTAATTTCCTTCCATCATAAGCACTGAGTCAAACCCTAAGCCTTGGACACCATATGCTGCGCTCAAAAGCTTATTGAAGACTTGAAAAATTGGCCATATAACTCAATTCTGAAATCAAGGTTCTAGATAGTTTTAAGCCCTAAAACTTGGTTCAATAGCTTCCTTGTGATCTCTTGAACGTGTTCCAATTCATAACCCTCATCAAAAGGCAAGGAACCAGGGTACAGAACTCAAGAAATTCCATGAAAATTCCAAAATCGTATTCTATATTCTATGCACTCTCATGACATTTCATTGATTAATTCTTATTCCTGACATGATTTCAAAGCTAACCCATAACTTTAATTTGATTATTATGCGTTGTAGGCGATTTTGCCATTGTTAAAATTTAGGGTTGCAGGTTTTCTGAATTAGGGCTTTTGCATAGAGGAAAAATTAGGACTCATGAATGCCATGGTTGTATACAGTAGGTCTGGACGAAGAAGACACAAGCCTCGCGATTAATTTATGACCCACATAGCGCTAATCGCTATTTTTCCAAAGGGCCTCTAAAACAATGCTCAAAAACCGTTGCCTTCGTTCTTCATGTTTCAGGAAAACGAAAGAGACGATGTGCTGGCAACCACTGAGTGGCTCATTCAAACCAGCGCGCGCTTTTAGGGGCCACTAACCAATTTTGCTTTTTATTATTTATTTGCTATAGTATGTTAATTAAAACGTGATGGCTCAGTGGCAGGGACATGTGTTGGTAACATCAAAGACCTGGGTTCAAGTCCCAGGTCTGTGTAGTATTGCAATATTATTTTTCAATATAAATTCTTATGCAGCGCGCCTATTGTGGTTCACCATGTTCCATCATCATCCCATCATACACGCGCCTAGCTGCTCCAAATCAATGGCCTAGATCTGAAGAACACGTGCACAAGGGTCAACGCACTAGCACATAACCTGGAAAAGTCAATGGACTCAAGCTTAATGGGCCTGATTTGTTGAACCTTGCCTCCAATTTTGGGGCTACCCCCCCTGGTTTGCTTTTCTTTTCATGTTTTGTTGTTTTGTTTAATTATTAGGTTATTTATTTTCATTGTTTTAATTAATTAATTGTTTTCTTTACAAAATATAAAAACATCACAAAAAATCAGAAAAAGGATAAAAAACATAAAAAATATTTATTTTATTTATTTTCTTGTAAATAATTAACATGTAAATAAATTTAGTAAAATAGGTTTTAACTTTATTTCTTTTAATAAATAAAAAATCCAAAAAATTAGAATTAGGTTAATTAATAATTTCCACTCCTTTTAATTTTTCCTTTTTTTTCCATAATATTATTATTTATTTATTTATTTTATTTTTTATAATTAAATGTATATAAATAACTTAGATTTAAATTAGGTTAAAAATTCAATCTTTTTCTTAATAACTTAAAAAACATTAGAATTAGGGTTTATATCCAATTTTTTTTTGTTTTAATTAATTCCTTTTCTTTTAAATCTTAAAAAACACAAAAATACCAAAACATTTAATTTTAATTTTAATTCTTCATTAATTTTAATTTATTGCAAAAGGGTCCAACGCCCATGTTCATAATTTATTTAATTTGCGCATTTATTTTATGTCATTTATTATAATTATGTATATGTCCCAAAGCCTTGTAACTTTATTTCTCGCACTTTTATTTTATTGCTTCTTTACTTTTAGTCAAATCGGGTCCGGTTTATTTTGGCGATGTGGACCCGCGCCGTTTGTAATAGCTGTAGATTTATTTTCCCGCAACTTTATAACTGTTAAAAAAGCATGCAAGAATGAATGTCCTAATTAAAATCAAGCGTAGATCACAAATAAACATGACAAGACAAATATCTGAAAACGACACACGAATCGCACACACCACCCCTAGGGTACGCCTCACTGTTGCCTTTCGAAAGGTGATCGTCGAGTAGAGGACGTTTTAGTAAGTCCTCATGATCCGGGAACCTGGCATGAGGGTAGCTTCTAAGGTGTCTTCCTATTGCTCTGGTGATCACCATGTCCCTAAACTCGAATTGACCCGAACACCTCCAACAATGGTGCTACCTACCTCTCAATGGTGGGATGGCACTACTTTAAAGGACATTTACACAGACGAATTCCTTAGGGTAGGTAGGTTCTCAAGGATACTTGCTCTCTTCAAAAACAAACTAAAAAAGACTTTTCACACCAACACATTTTCAAAAGCTTTCAAAGCAATTTTTTCAAACACTCTGGCGTACGAGTCGAACTGAAATTTTTCAAAGAAACTTTTTAAAACCCACATTGAGAAGCAAACAAACATTTTTGAAAACACAATGAGCAAGTATCTAAGAGCCCATGGATAACCATGGATAGAAAGGGTGCTAACACCTTCCCTTTCTATAACCTACCTCCCGAACCGAGAGCGATCTCTTTTAAGGAATTTTTCTGTGCTTTTGTCCTTTCCATTTGGAGAAAATAAAAGACGGTGGCGACTCTTGCTTCCGCGACATTTCGCGAACCAGCTTTAAAACAGTCAGTTCCAGATCCACCGATCACACTAGGAAACCGAGAATAAATAGGAGGGAAAACCAAAGGTTTAACCGGTTCCTAACATTAGACCGTAATTTACTTATTTTTTATGAAGAAACTAAAAATGATAAGGAGTAGTTTTCAATACACCAGATATATTGATTGTATTTCTTCTTTCTTGTATTTGTAGAAGTCAAATCCAAACAATATAAATCATTTCTTTTCATCTTTGTTAGAAAACGAGAACTAACGACAAACTTATAATAAGGAGAAAATTTAAATATAATTTTTTAAGTGTAGTTTTTACTATTTTTCAATAAAAATATGACAACTGTATAATTTACTCTTACACACAACTTTTAAATTTAATTTTTTTATATTTAATAGAAAAAGAAGAAAACAAAATTTTTTAGTTACACGTATATTTAGTTCACAATAAAAGGAGAGAGATATAGTAACGAATTTACTTTTTTTTATCTTTATAATTTTTTATGTTATAACCTTTTTAAGAAAATTAAACTATATGTTTCTTATAATATTTAAATTTTTATAATCCATTTAATATATATATATATATATATATATATATATATATATATATATATATATATATATATATATATATATATATATATATATATATATATATATATATATATATATATATATATATATATATATAATTTATAAAATAATATAAATTTATAAACAAAACAAAAATATAAAAAAGATATTCAAAAATAACATTTAAAAGAAAACAAAATATAAACAAAATTAAACATTGAAAGAAAAAACACAAGTAAATATGAAAATAGAAACTAAAATATATTTTAAGAAAATAAAATATAAAAAAAAATTAAAAAGCATATAAAAAGATTAACCACTTAAAAAATACAAGTAAGAAACAAAGAATTTACATTATCTAATCTTAAATTTTGAAAGATGAATTTAATTTTTTTAAATAAATATAATGATAATTATGTAAATATAATTAAAATTATAATAACTCATTTCTCTTCACTTTTCTTCTCAAAACCCCAAATTTGAAATATATTTAATTAATATAAATAATTTATGTAAATATAATTTATTATAACGTTTGTTTTTAATAAATGGGATCCCTTAATTTATTTTAAAGTTTAACTAATTTTTAACATTTTTTTTGTTATAAGAGATTTATTTCATTCTTTTTAGAGAGTGTAGACCGAATCAAAAAAATCTGAAAATAATCTTCCAAAGTTTTTCACTGAGTAAAATGTTTTACCAAGGAAAGGTTATTAATGTTTTCTTACTAATAAATATTATTATTTTTAAATATATTATCATTATCTAAAATAAATCAAAATTTATTACTACATTCGTCTCTTCTTTAATGATTACATATATTTATTAGTTATTTATTATATTTATTATGTATACTATTCATTTTATTATTCATGTCATGAATATGAGTTTATAACTATTTAATTTGTTTATTCATAACTTAAATACATAATAACCTTTAAATATAAATATTTATTTAATTAAATTTTACAATTTAATAACATTTTTTATACAAACTAAAAGTATATATTAAGTAAAAAGGAGAAATACAAAGACAATGACCTAGAAATAAACTTATTATTGAAACATATCTAAATTACCTTCGTCATTCAAAAATATAAAACATTTAAAAAAATTGTAAGGGTTTAGAATCAAACCAACAATCCGAATTACCACTTCTATTCAAAAAAATTTAAAACAATACAATAATCTAACTTTTGTTGCAACTTAAACAACACAAACAGGATCGGAAATCATTACTACCATTCAGAAATATTTAGGACAATACTATCATTCAGAAATATCTACAGCAGCACAATATCTTGACCTTATGAGACACTATCAAATCTTCTTAAATATTTTTTATATTTTAATAAATTATAGTCTAAAATTATCAATGATAACTTTTTTTTGTAAAATTATCAATGATAACTTTTTTGTTGTTGTAAAATTTAAAAACAATTATGATCTTCTGAATATCTTAATCAATATTTAATACAAAAATAAATGTACTTATTTCATAACACTAATTATTTTTAATTATATTTCATTAACTTGGTTGTTAATGACAAACTTATAATTGAAATGTTTACATTGAAGGTAAAAATTTGTGTTTGAAAATTTTATATTGATTTAGTTAAAAATTTATATTTAATTTATTTCACACACCGCATCAGCTTTCATGTCACACACCCCCATCAATTCATACTGTTTCAAAATCAATTATTGAAAAATGAATTAAATCAATAGGTTCGATCAATTGAACTAGGAACTAAAGTCGTATCTGGCCGAACAAATTTTGAAAACCAAACAATACTAAAATCGGTATACAAACTAGGAAACTGAGAATAAATAGGAGGAAAAACCAAAGGTTTAACCGGTTCCTAACATTAGACCGTAATTTACTTATTTTTTATGAAGAAACTAAAAATGATAAGGAGTAGTTTTCAATACACCAGATATATTGATTGTATTTCTTCTTTCTTGTATTTGTAGAAGTCAAATCCAAACAATATAAATCATTTCTTTTCATCTTTGTTAGAAAACGAGAACTAACGACAAACTTATAATAAGGAGAAAATTTAAATATAATTTTTTAAGTGTAGTTTTTACTATTTTTCAATAAAAATATGACAACTGTATAATTTACTCTTACACACAACTTTTAAATTTAATTTTTTTATATTTAATAGAAAAAGAAGAAAACAAATTTTTTTAGTTAAACGTATATTTAGTTCACAATAAAAGGAGGGAGATATAGTAACGAATTTACTTTTTTTTTATCTTTATAATTTTTTATGTTATAACCTTTTTAAGAAAATTAAACTATATGTTTCTTATAATATTTAAATTTTTATAATCCATTTAATATATATATATATATATATATATATATATATATATATATATATATATATATATATATATATATATATATATATAATTTATAACAAAATATAAATTTATAAACAAAACAAAAATATAAAAAAGATATTCAAAAATAACATTTAAAAGAAAACAAAATATAAACAAAATTAAACATTGAAAGAAAAAACACAAGTAAATATGAAAATAGAAACTAAAATATATTTTAAGAAAATAAAATATAAAAAAAAAATTAAAAAGCATATAAAAAGATTAACCACTTAAAAAATACAAGTAAGAAACAAAGAATTTACATTATCTAATCTTAAATTTTGAAAGATGAATTTAATTTTTTTAAATAAATATAATGATAATTATGTAAATATAATTAAAATTATAATAACTCATTTCTCTTCACTTTTCTTCTCAAAACCCCAAATTTGAAATATATTTAATTAATATAAATAATTTATGTAAATATAATTTATTATAACGTTTGTTTTTAATAAATGGGATCCCTTAATTTATTTTAAAGTTTAACTAATTTTGAACATTTTTTTGTTATAATAGATTTATTTCATTCTTTTTAGAGAGTGTAGACCGAATCAAAAAAATCTGAAAATTATCTTCCAAAGTTTTTCACTGAGTAAAATGTTTTACCAAGGAAAGGTTATTAATGTTTTCTTACTAATAAATATTATTATTTTTAAATATATTATCATTATCTAAAATAAATCAAAATTTATTACTACATTCGTCTCTTCTTTAATGATTACATATATTTATTAGTTATTTATTATATTTATTATGTATACTATTCATTTTATTATTCATGTCATGAATATGAGTTTATAACTATTTAATTTGTTTATTCATAACTTAAATACATAATGACCTTTAAATATAAATATTTATTTAATTAAATTTTACAATTTAATAACATTTTTTATACAAACTAAAATTATATATTAAGTAAAAAGGAGAAATACAAAGACAATGACCTAGAAATAAACTTATTATTGAAACATATCTAAATTACCTTCGTCATTCAAAAATATAAAACATTTAAAAAAATTGTAAGGATTTAGAATCAAACCAACAATCCGAATTACCACTTCTATTCAAAAAAATTTAAAACAATACAATAATCTAACTTTTGTTGCAACTTAAACAACACAAACAGGATCGGAAATCATTACTACCATTCAGAAATATTTAGGACAATACTATCATTCAGAAATATCTAGAGCAGCACAATATCTTGACCTTTTGAGACACTATCAAATCTTCTTAAATATTTTTTATATTTTAATAAATTATAGTCTAAAATTATCAATGATAACTTTTTTTTGTAAAATTATCAATGATAACTTTTTTGTTGTTGTAAAATTTAAAAACAATTATGATCTTCTGAATATCTTAATCAATATTTAATACAAAAATAAATGTACTTATTTCATAACATTAATTATTTTTAATTATATTTCATTAACTTGGTTGTTAACGACAAACTTATAATTGAAATGTTTACTTTGAAGGTAAAAATTTGTGTTTGAAAATTTTATATTGATTTAGTTAAAAATTTATATTTAATTTATTTCACACACCGCATCAGATTTCATGTCACACACCCCCATCAATTCATACTGTTTCAAAATCAATTATTGAAAAATGAATTAAATCAATAGGTTCGATCAATTGAACTAGGAACTAAAGTCATATCTGGCCGAACAAATTTTTAAAACCAAACAATACTAAAATCGGTATACAAACTAGGAAACCGAGAATAAATAGGAGGGAAAACCAAAGGTTTAACCGGTTCCTAACATTAGACCGTAATTTACTTATTTTTTATGAAGAAACTAAAAATGATAAGGAGTAGTTTTCAATACACCAGATATATTGATTGTATTTCTCCTTTCTTGTATTTGTAGAAGTCAAATCCAAACAATATAAATCATTTATTTTCATGTTTGTTAGAAAACGAGAACTAACGACAAACTTATAATAAGGAGAAAATTTAAATATAATTTTTTAAGTGTAGTTTTTACTATTTTTCAATAAAAATATGACAACTGTATAATTTACTCTTACACACAACTTTTAAATTTAATTTTTTTATATTTAATAGAAAAAGAAGAAAACAAATTTTTTTAGTTACACGTATATTTAGTTCACAATAAAAGGAGAGAGATATAGTAACGAATTTACTTTTTTTTTATCTTTATAATTTTTTATGTTATAACCTTTTTAAGAAAATTAAACTATATGTTTCTTATAATATTTAAATTTTTATAATCCATTTAATATATATATATATATATATATATATATATATATATATATATATATATATATATATATATATATATATATATATATATATATATATAATTTATAAAATAATATAAATTTATAAATAAAACAAAAATATAAAAAAGATATTCAAAAATAACATTTAAAAGAAAACAAAATATAAACAAAATTAAACATTGAAAGAAAAAACACAAGTAAATATGAAAATAGAAACTAAAATATATTTTAAGAAAATAAAATATAAAAAAAAATTAAAAAGCATATAAAAAGATTAACCACTTAAAAAATACAAGTAAGAAACAAAGAATTTACATGATCTAATCTTAAATTTTGAAAGATGAATTTAATTTTTTTATAAATAAATATAATGATAATTATGTAAATATAATTAAAATTATAATAACTCATTTCTCTTCACTTTTCTTCTCAAAACCCCAAATTTGAAATATATTTAATTAATATAAATAATTTATGTAAATATAATTTATTATAACGTTTGTTTTTAATAAATGGGATCCCTTAATTTATTCTAAAGTTTAACTAATTTTTAACATTTTTTTGATATAAGAGATTTATTTCATTCTTTTTAGAGAGTGTAGACCGAATCAAAAAAATCTGAAAATAATCTTCCAAAGTTTTTCACTGAGTAAAATGTTTTACCAAGGAAAGGTTATTAATGTTTTCTTACTAATAAATATTATTATTATCTAAAATAAATCAAAATTTATTACTACATTCGTCTCTTCTTTAATGATTACATATATTTATTAGTTATTTATTTTATTTATTATGTATACTATTCATTTTATTATTCATGTCATGAATATGAGTTTATAACTATTTAATTTGTTTATTCATAACTTAAATACATAATGACCTTTAAATATAAATATTTATTTAATTAAATTTTACAATTTAATAACATTTTTTATACAAACTAAAATTATATATTAAGTAAAAAGGAGAAATACAAAGACAATGACCTAGAAATAAACTTATTATTGAAACATATCTAAATTACCTTCGTCATTCAAAAATATAAAAACATTTAAAAAAATTGTAAGGGTTTAGAATCAAACCAACAATCCGAATTACCACTTCTATTCAAAAAAATTTAAAACAATACAATAATCTAACTTTTGTTGCAACTTAAACAACACAAACAGGATCGGAAATCATTACTACCATTCAGAAATATTTAGGACAATACTATCATTCAGAAATATCTAGAGCAGCACAATATCTTGACCTTTTGAGACACTATCAAATCTTCTTAAATATTTTTTATATTTTAATAAATTATAGTCTAAAATTATCAATGATAACTTTTTTTTTGTAAAATTATCAATGATAACTTTTTTGTTGTTGTAAAATTTAAAAACAATTATGATCTTCTGAATATCTTAATCAATATTTAATACAAAAATAAATGTACTTATTTCATAACATTAATTATTTTTAATTATATTTCATTAACTTGGTTGTTAACGACAAACTTATAATTGAAATGTTTACTTTGAAGGTAAAAATTTGTGTTTGAAAATTTTATATTGATTTAGTTAAAAATTTATATTTAATTTATTTCACACACCGCATCAGATTTCATGTCACACACCCCCATCAATTCATACTGTTTCAAAATCAATTATTGAAAAATGAATTAAATCAATAGGTTCGATCAATTGAACTAGGAACTAAAGTCATATCTGGCCGAACAAATTTTTAAAACCAAACAATACTAAAATCGGTATACAAACTAGGAAACCGAGAATAAATAGGAGGGAAAACCAAAGGTTTAACCGGTTCCTAACATTAGACCGTAATTTACTTATTTTTTATGAAGAAACTAAAAATGATAAGGAGTAGTTTTCAATACACCAGATATATTGATTGTATTTCTCCTTTCTTGTATTTGTAGAAGTCAAATCCAAACAATATAAATCATTTATTTTCATGTTTGTTAGAAAACGAGAACTAACGACAAACTTATAATAAGGAGAAAATTTAAATATAATTTTTTAAGTGTAGTTTTTACTATTTTTCAATAAAAATATGACAACTGTATAATTTACTCTTACACACAACTTTTAAATTTAATTTTTTTATATTTAATAGAAAAAGAAGAAAACAAATTTTTTTAGTTACACGTATATTTAGTTCACAATAAAAGGAGAGAGATATAGTAACGAATTTACTTTTTTTTTATCTTTATAATTTTTTATGTTATAACCTTTTTAAGAAAATTAAACTATATGTTTCTTATAATATTTAAATTTTTATAATCCATTTAATATATATATATATATATATATATATATATATATATATATATATATATATATATATATATATATATATATATATATATATATATAATTTATAAAATAATATAAATTTATAAATAAAACAAAAATATAAAAAAGATATTCAAAAATAACATTTAAAAGAAAACAAAATATAAACAAAATTAAACATTGAAAGAAAAAACACAAGTAAATATGAAAATAGAAACTAAAATATATTTTAAGAAAATAAAATATAAAAAAAAATTAAAAAGCATATAAAAAGATTAACCACTTAAAAAATACAAGTAAGAAACAAAGAATTTACATGATCTAATCTTAAATTTTGAAAGATGAATTTAATTTTTTTAAATAAATATAATGATAATTATGTAAATATAATTAAAATTATAATAACTCATTTCTCTTCACTTTTCTTCTCAAAACCCCAAATTTGAAATATATTTAATTAATATAAATAATTTATGTAAATATAATTTATTATAACGTTTGTTTTTAATAAATGGGATCCCTTAATTTATTCTAAAGTTTAACTAATTTTTAACATTTTTTTGATATAAGAGATTTATTTCATTCTTTTTAGAGAGTGTAGACCGAATCAAAAAAATCTGAAAATAATCTTCCAAAGTTTTTCACTGAGTAAAATGTTTTACCAAGGAAAGGTTATTAATGTTTTCTTACTAATAAATATTATTATTATCTAAAATAAATCAAAATTTATTACTACATTCGTCTCTTCTTTAATGATTACATATATTTATTAGTTATTTATTTTATTTATTATGTATACTATTCATTTTATTATTCATGTCATGAATATGAGTTTATAACTATTTAATTTGTTTATTCATAACTTAAATACATAATGACCTTTAAATATAAATATTTATTTAATTAAATTTTACAATTTAATAACATTTTTTATACAAACTAAAATTATATATTAAGTAAAAAGGAGAAATACAAAGACAATGACCTAGAAATAAACTTATTATTGAAACATATCTAAATTACCTTCGTCATTCAAAAATATAAAACATTTAAAAAAATTGTAAGGGTTTAGAATCAAACCAACAATCCGAATTACCACTTCTATTCAAAAAAATTTAAAACAATACAATAATCTAACTTTTGTTGCAACTTAAACAACACAAACAGGATCGGAAATCATTACTACCATTCAGAAATATTTAGGACAATACTGTCATTCAGAAATATCTAGAGCAGCACAATATCTTGACCTTATGAGACACTATCAAATCTTCTTAAATATTTTTTATATTTTAATAAATTATAGTCTAAAATTATCAATGATAACTTTTTTTTGTAAAATTATCAATGATAACTTTTTTGTTGTTGTAAAATTTAAAAACAATTATGATCTTCTGAATATCTTAATCAATATTTAATACAAAAATAAATGTACTTATTTCATAACATTAATTATTTTTAATTATATTTCATTAACTTGGTTGTTAACGACAAACTTATAATTGAAATGTTTACATTGAAGGTAAAAATTTGTGTTTGAAAATTTTATATTGATTTAGTTAAAAATTTATATTTAATTTATTTCACACACCGCATCAGATTTCATGTCACACACCCCCATCAATTCATACTGTTTCAAAATCAATTATTGAAAAATGAATTAAATCAATAGGTTCGATCAATTGAACTAGGAACTAAAGTCGTATCTAGCCGAACAAATTTTGAAAACCAAAGAATAGTAAAATCGGTATACAAACTAGGAAACCGAGAATAAATAGGAGGGAAAACCAAAGGTTTAACCGGTTCCTAACATTAGACCATAATTTACTTATTTTTTATGAAGAAACTAAAAATGATAAGGAGTAGTTTTCAATACACCAGATATATTGATTGTATTTCTTCTTTCTTGTATTTGTAGAAGTCAAATCCAAACAATATAAATCATTTCTTTTCATCTTTGTTAGAAAACGAGAACTAACGACAAACTTATAATAAGGAGAAAATTTAAATATAATTTTTTAAGTGTAGTTTTTACTATTTTTCAATAAAAATATGACAAGTGTATAATTTACTCTTATACACAACTTTTAAATTTAAATTTTTTATATTTAATAGAAAAAGAAGAAAACCAAAAATTTTAGTTACACGTATATTTAGTTCACAATAAAAGGAGATTTAGTAACGAATTTACTTTTTTTTTATCTTTATAATTTTTTATGTTATAACCTTTTTAAGAAAATTAAACTATATGTTTCTTATAATATTTAAATTTTGATAATCCATTTAATATATATATATATATATATATATATATATATATATATATATATATATATATATATATATATATATATATATATATATATATATATATATATATATATATATATATATATATATATATATATATATATATATATATATATATATATATATATATATTATATATATATATATATATATATATATATATATATATATATATATATATATATATATATATATATATATATATATATATATATATATATATATATATATATATATATATATATATATATATATATATATATATATATATATATATATATATATATATATATATATATATATATATATTATATATATATATATATATATATATATATATATATATATATATATATATATATATATATATATATATATATATATATATATATATATATATATATATATATATATATATATATATATATATATATATATATATATATATATATATATATATATATATATATATATATATATATATATATATATATATATATATATATATATATATATATATATATATATATATATATATATATATATATAATATATATATATATATATATATATATATATATATATATATATATATATATATATATATATATATATATAATATATATATATATATATATATATATATATATTTATATATATATATATATATATATATATATATATATATATATATATATATATATATATATATATATATATATATATATATATATATATATATATATATATATATATATATATATATATATATATATATATATATATATATATTATATATATATATA
>CATIWC010003901.1:0-57864 GCA_948472305.1 Vicia faba | reverse complement strand
TCTCATGTTACAACATCACAATTTTCTATTCACATATATTGGTAAATATATATTAATGTTTTAAAGTTTCTATTTTCTTTTATTCTCAATAATATTATCAACAAAAATTAATTTTATTCTCATACATTTTATATTTATGCTACTCCATCTAGTTTTCACACAAAACTCCATATTTATGTTACTCTAACTCTTTCTCATATTGTTGCATCATCACAATTTTTTTCTCAAACATTAATAAATACGTATTATTGTGCCTTATTTTTGTTTTAAAATTTCAATTTTTTTATTCTTAATATTATTATCATTTTCTATTTCGTCATCTTGATAAGCTTCTTTGCCATCACAAAACACATTTTTTAAAGATATTGTTCAAAAAGTATATTTAAAGTTTTTCTGTCTATTTAATATTTATATTTGAGTTTTTTACCCATAGTAGTATATAAATCATCTTACTATCTTTTTTATTAGTTTACATTTGTTTTCATATATATATATATATATATATATATATATATATATATATATATATATATATATATATATATATATATATATATATATATATATATATATATATATATATATATATATATATATATATATATATATATATATATATATATATATATATATATATATAATTGTATATTTATTTATAAGTACATTAATATTAAAAAAATATATTTTTGGTACAGAAAAATGGTTAAAAAAAATAAATTTAAAGGTAATTTTTTATGTTTTTTTTTAATTTTTTTAATTTTCCTCTTTTGATATTTTATTTAAATTTAAAAAAAGAGAGTTGTAGTAACATCATAGTGGGTGAGAGTGTTTAGGAAATTTTTGGAGAGACATCATATTGTTTTGTAATAAAATTATAATTAGTATTTCATTGTATAATCAGAGTATATATTCCTAGTGAGCTATAATAAATCTTTATACATGTTGGATCAATGGGAGTGCATGTGTACACAATTATATAATCTGAAAAATTTAGATTATTATTCTCATATTGTCATATATTCTTGCGCGCATTATAAATATGACATTCTAAGAAGACTTCAAAATATACAATAACTCTAAGAAGGTTTATTCTATTATACAGATATATATATTGTTCTCCTAATCTCAGAAAACATCTTAGTTTGATATTGAAAAAGCACAATATATTTTTAGCATGCAATAATATTGTGTTATTTTATCTTCAATAATCTACTTTTGTCAGATCATAATATGAAAGTACAAGTAAATATCAATACTCCTATCGAGTATGATATTGTGTTATGAAGGTACTTATGATTAAATGTAATTACTTACGTAATAAGGTAATGCCTATATGTAATTCCTATTATTAGACCTATATAGATATTCTATAATCTTTAATTTGAAAACTCATTAGTAAATCACTAACCATAATCTTATACACATGAGTAAGTCTTATGATATGTTGGGTTAGTGGGAGTTTATTAATAGCATTTTCATATGCTTGGGCCATTCTTTAATAACATATTTCTATTAAATTAAATATGTTACTCTAAATTCATCATTCTTTATATAAATTATGAGTCTTTGACATGTATGATTTATTTTCCTTATCGAATACAATTTCTACAGCGTGAAAATTTACTTTTCTTTTGATTGATTTGTATTTTGATCATAATTAGTAATCTAATATTAATTTTTTTAATAATTGATTATTGTCATCCAAGTGGGAGATTATTATATTAATTATTTAATTAATCAATATAGATTTATATAATCAATTATTAAATTAATTATATTATGATAGTTACACGCCAAAAATTTATATTTTTAACAATTTGTTTTTATTATATTTTTAAATTGTCATGTATTTAATTTCTATATTTTTTAATTAATTAATTTCAAATCACCACATACCTCATTACTCTATTAATTTCACTCTATTCTCACTATCCCTTTTATTCCTATTATTCTCCATTATCTCAATTACTCATGACTTCATATTTATGCTATTCCTTCTAATTCTCACTCATAACATATTTATGTTACTCCATCTCATTCTCATGTTGTGGTTATCACAAAAATTAATTTTATCCTCCCCTTTTTAATGTTTATACTATTTCATGTAATTCTCACTCATAACTCCATATTTATGCTACTCCATCTCATTCTCATGTTGCAACATTACAATTTTGTCTTCTCATATATATATATATATATATATATATATATATATATATATATATATATATATATATATATATATATATATATATATATATATATATATATATATATATATATATATATATATATATATATATATATATATATATATATATATATATATATATATATATATATATATATATATATATATATATATATATATATATATATATATATATATATATATATATATATATATATATATATATATATATATATATATATAATTGTATATTTATTTATAAGTACATCAATATTAAAAAAATATATTTTTGGTACAGAAAAATGGTTTAAAAAAATAAATTTAAAGGTAATTTTTTATGTTTTTTTTTAATTTTTTTAATTTTCCTCTTTTGATATTTTATTTAAATTTAAAAAAGAGAGTAGTAGTAACATCATAGTGGGTGAGAGTGTTTAGGAAATTTTTGGAGAGTACAAATCACAAAAAAAATTTATTTAAAAAATTATTGTAATAAAGAAGAATCGGTGATAGAAATAAAATTAAAACAATTGTGTGAGAGATGTTATATATGAGTGATCGTTATTAGATTGTCTTAATTATTTCATTTATATTTTTTACGTTCTCAATTATATTCTCATTTTAGTTTATATAAAAATAGTTAAATTGTATATTTATTTGATACTGAAAAATAAATATTTTTTTTAAAGAAAGATAAACAAATATATTAATTCAAAACAATTATCTGTACATGCCGATCAAAAGATCCAGGCTACTCGAGGACTAGGAATTACAAGAAATCAAATAAAATTACATAAAATCACCCCATACTTTTTGTGTTTCATCTTATATTTTTCCATCCTCGTACTAATTATATCCTTAATGTCTTCAAGGTTGAGCTCCTATTTAGTTTTACCTTGGAAAATAATGAGATTACGTGTTGTCCATATGCTGTACAACGCCTCAGCAAACGTTACCTTTATCCTTTTACAATTCAACGATTTGCCTTTAGTCATTTTAAAAAACTAGTGATGGCTCCATTGAACATAACTCAGCTTCTGGTGAACTAGCATCCAATCAAACACTTGATTCCACACATTCTTCATATACTGACAATCGTAGCATAGGTGTTTGATGCTCTGCTGCATTCCACAGAAAATCTGTTCAGCCTGTCTTAGTTGAAAGTCTCCCAAGGCAAGCCACCCAAACCACAAAGAGTATTCCGGGTCTTCTCTGATTCCCCATGGTAAGTTTATATTCTTGAACAAAGCTTTCAACTCCAGGAGCTATGGACAGGGGCTGAAACTCTTTACAATAATATATTATAGTCAAAAAAATAAATAACAAATAAATTTTATAATAATATAGGCACAAAAATTATTTAAATTGTAATAAATAATAATTTAATATTATTTATTCGTGCATCGCATATATAAGCATCTAATTTATATTTAATATAATATCCTTTTGTTTCTTAAAAAAACTAGTATTGTATGAATAATAAAAGAAAAAATATTAAGAATAAAAATAAAAGAAAAATTTAAAACCAAAAGCATTATACTATTATGACATTCTCCTCTAACACGATTACGCTCAAATTTGATTGAATATTTCAAACATGCAATTTATTCTTCCACCGTCATCATCTCATATAAAGTATCATTTTCTGGTAATGTTGAAAGTAAAAAACACAACGAATAAGTATTTTTTAAACAAAAAAAATAATATTTCATTAAAATAAAAAAAACCTTACTTCTTTTCTCATTTTTCAAAAACTATTCTTTGATGCATTCAATGGCAAAGACAAGACTATGAATCATCCTTTTTAGCAATAGGATGATCTTCCTTATTTTTCTTTTTTTTCCAATGCACTTTTTTCTATTTTATTGCTATAAAGTAAATCGACAAAATTAAAAATTAAATAAATTATACAAAGAACCTATCAAATCTGATGGAATTTAAAATTATACTCACCTCTCATGCTCTTGGATCCCCTGCCCTTAAAATTAAATTGTAATAAATAATAATTTAATATTATTTATTCAAGCATCCCCATATAAGCATCTAATTTATATTTAATATAATATCCTTTTGTTTCTTAAAAAAACTACTATTATATGAAATAAGAAATGAAAAACAATATTAATAATAAAAACAAAAGAAAAATTGAAAATCAAAAGCATTGTATTATTATGACATTTTTGTTCAAATTAATACAATTTTACGTTCATAAAAAGACAGTTAATATAGCGTAGTAGATATTCAATACGGACTTAAAATTTGCATTGAACTACATACTCAAACACACGTCAATTGATTCACATAACAAAAGTACAAACACCTACATTGTCATTATTAACAATCAAAGTACCTGACACTAAGAAATAATAAAAATACAAATCATTTATATGACATCATTAACCAGTAAAGTAATTGATACTAAGAGGAAAAAAACAAATCAAAGTACTACAAATCATGACAAGCAAAATATAACTATTTCTGAAAAATAAAACTCGTAAAACATATTTATAACATGATAAAGACAAAAAACAAGGCAACAACCATATTATGTGAAATTATTATTTTTGAATCTCTTGTGACTAATATATAATTGTATATAAGGAGGAATTTCTTAAAACATTATGCACTTCCTTTTTTTTGAAATTAAAACTATACAATTATATAAAATTTAAGTGTTGTTATTTTCTCGAATAATTTAAAATTAAAACTCACTATTTATTTTCAAAAATTGATTTTTTGTTATATACTCAAATAAATAAAAATAAATAAAAAATCTAGTTTTATAAGTATAATAGAAATTTTATTATTGTGAGAGTTTTAATATGGAAAATTAAATAATCATTATTATTTGTATAATTGTAATTCCACCTCTCATAGATTCAATTATATAAAATTTCCTATCTTGAAGAAAATATAAGTATTATTGGTTCATACGATTGTAACTCACCTATCATGGGTATAATTATACGAATTTTATTTTATAAAATAATTAAATTTATTTTAATTATAATAAAAATTACATTTATAATAGTTATACCCTATCTGTATGTTATTATTAATATAATTTTTTGTTCAATGTACTTGTGATTTTTGATTATGTAAATTATAGTTCGAATACTTTATCGGTATTAAAATTTTTGTGACAAAATATTTGTATATTGTTATATTTATTATTTAATACGGTTGAAACTATTATTTGATAAATAAGAAATTATTTTGAAGACATGTAATAGTTTACGAAATCCATTCATTTATTTTAAATTTTTTATTAAAATGGATTTCAATTCTCTAAGTGTTATGTAAGTAATGGACATATCCTATCAGTGTGACATTACTTGACATGATTAATGTGTGATAGAGAAAATAGTTGAATTTATTTAAATATGTTACAACTCTTAGATTCATAATTCAACTATTTTCTCTCTATCAAGTGGGAGAATTTAGCATGTCAATGGTATAGAAACGAGAATAAAATATTATTTCTTTAATATAATATTATTTTATGAAGACTTATATTGAGGATATTATAGTCTTATATTATTGATGAAAGTTTATTATTATTTGTGATGTATCCTCAATAATAGTTAAAATTAGAGTCTCATATTTTCCGCTGCGTATAACATAATATGTTTCTCAAATGTGTGTGTTATATTTGTAGCATTTGAGATTTGAATGAGTTGTTAAGATGTTGTATATAATCTTCTATTCTATTTAAAATTATATCGATTTGATCTCATTCAGATGATGATAAACCTTTTATATGACCATCATACTGGTTTATGTGAAATCATATCAATAATGATATATTTTAATTATGTGCAAAATATGTGGTTGAGTTTGTAAAACTCTATTGATGATATATTATACAATCACTTCTCTATATTGTTTTGTAATAAAATTATAATTAGTATTTCATTGTATAATCAGAGTGTATATTCCTAGTGAGCTATAATAAATCTTTATACATGTTGGATCAATGGGAGTGCATGTGTACACAATTATATAATCTGAAAAATTTAGATTATTATTCTCATATTGTCATATATTCTTGCGCGCATTATAAATATGACATTCTAAGAAGACTTCAAAATATACAATAACTCTAAGAAGGTTTATTCTATTATAGAGATATATATTGTTCTCCTAATCTCAGAAAACATCTTAGTTTGATATTGAAAAAGCACAATAATTTTTTAGCATGCAATAATATTGTGTTATTTTATCTTCAATAATCCACTTTTGTCAGATCATAATATGAAAGTACAAGTAAATATCAATACTCCTATCGAGTATGATATTGTGTTATGAAGGTACTTATGATTAAATGTAATTACTTACGTAATAAGGTAATGTCTATATGAAATTCCTATTATTAGACCTATATAGATATTCTATAATCTTTAATTTGAAAACTCATTAGTAAATCACTAACCATAATCTTATACACATGAGTAAGTCTTATGATATGTTGGGTTAGTGGGAGTTTATTAATAGCATTTTCATATGCTTGGGTCATTCTTTAATAACATATTTCTATTAAATTAAATATGTTACTCTAAATTCATCATTCTTTATATAAATTATGAGTCTTTGACATGTATGATTTATTTTCCTTATCGAATACAATTTCTACAGCGTGAAAATTTACTTTTCTTTTGATTGATTTGTATTTTGATCATAATTAATAATCTAATATTAATTTTTTTAATAATTGATTATTGTCATCCAAGTGGGAGATTATTATATTAATTATTTAATTAATCAATATAGATTTATATAATCAATTATTAAATTAATTATATTATGATAGTTACACACCAAAAATTTATATTTTTAACAATTTGTTTTTATTATATTTTTAAATTGTCATGTATTTAATTTCTATATTTTTTAATTAATTAATTTCAAATCACCACATACCTCATTACTCTATTAATTTCACTCTATTCTCACTATCCCTTTTATTCACATTATTCTCCATTATCTCAATTACTCATGACTTCATATTTATGCTATTCCTTCTAATTCTCACTCATAACATATTTATGTTACTCCATCTCATTCTCATGTTGTGGTTATCACAAAAATTAATTTTATCCTCCCCTTTTTAATGTTTATACTATTTCATGTAATTCTCACTCATAACTCCATATTTATGCTACTCCATCTCATTCTCATGTTGCAACATTACAATTTTGTCTTCTCATATATATATATATATATATATATATATATATAATTGTATATTTATTTATAAGTACATCAACATTAAAAAAATATATTTTTGGTAGAGAAAAATGGTTCAAAAAAAAAATTTAAAGGTAATTTGTTATGTTTTTTTTATTTAAATTTTCCTCTTTTGATATTTTATTTAAATTAAAAAAAAAAGAGTAGTAGTAACATCATAGTGGGTGAGAGTGTTTAGGACATTTTTGGAGAGTACAAATCACAAAAAAAAAATTATTTTAAAAAATTGTTGTAATAAAGAAGAATCGGGGATAGAAATAAAATTAAAATAATTGTGTGAGAGATATAATATATGAGTGATCGTTATTAGATTGTCTTAGTTTTTTCATTTATATTTTTTCCGTTCTCAATTATATTCTTATTTTAATTTATATAAAAATATTCAAATTGTATTTTTATTTGATATTGAAATATAAATATATTTTTTTTAAGAAAGATAAACAAATATATTAATTCAAAACAATTATCTTTACATGCCAATAAAAAGATCCAGGCTACTCGAGGACTAGGAATTACAAGAAATCAAATAAAATTACATAAAATCACCCCATACTTTTTGTGTTTCATCTTATATTTTTCCATCCTCGTACTAATTATATCCTTAATGTCTTCAAGGTTGAGCTCCTATTTAGTTTTACCTTGGAAAATAATGAGATTACGCGTTGTCCATATGCTGTACAATGCCTCAGCAAATGTTACCTTTATCCTTTTACAATTCAGCGATTTTCATTTAGTCATTTTAACAAACCAGTCATGGCTCCATTGAATATTACTCAGCTTCTGGTGAACTAACATCCAATCAAACACTTGATTCCACACATTCTTCATATACTGACAATCGTAGCATAGGTGTGATATGCTCTGCTGCATTCCATAGAAAATCTGTTCAGCCTGTGTTTAGTTGAAAGTCTCCCAAGGCAAGCCACCCAAAACACAAAGAGTGTTCTGGGTCTTCCCTGATTCCCTATGGTAAGTTTATATTCTTGAACAAAGCTTTCAACTCCAGGAGCTATGGACAGGGGCTGAAACTCTTTACAAAAATATATTATAGTAAAAAAAATAAATAACAAATAATTTTTTTTAATAATATAGGCACAACAATTATTTAAATTGTATTAAATAATAATTTAATATTATTTATTCGTGCATCGCACATATAAGCATCTAATTTATATTTAATATAATATCCTTTTGTTTCTTAAAAAAACTAGTATTATATGAAGAAAAAAAAGAAAAATAATATTAATAATAAAAATAAAAGAAAAATTTATAACCCAAAGCATTATACTATTATGAAATTCTCCTCTAACTCGATTACGCTCAAATTTGATTGAATCATTCAAACGTGCAATTTATTCTTCCACTGTCATCATCTCATATAAAGTATCTTTTTCTGGTAATGTTGAAAGTAAAAAACACAACGAATAAGTATTTTTTAAACAAAAAAAGTAATATTTCATTAAAATAAAAAAAAACATTACTTCTTTTCTCATTTTTCAAAAACTATTCTTTGATCCATTCAATGGCAAAGACAAGACAATGAATCATCCTTTTTAGCAATAGGATGATCTTACTTTTTTTTTTCCAATGCACTTTTTTCTATTTTATTGCTTTAAAGTAAATCGACAAAATTAAAAATTAAATAAATTATACAAAGAAACTATCAAATCTGATGCAATTTAAAATTATACTCACCTCTCATGCTCTTGGATCCCCCTGCCCTTAAAATTAAATTGTAATAAATAATAATTTAATATTATTTATTCAAGCATCGCCATATAAGCATCTAATTTATATTTAATATAATATCCTTTTGTTTCTTAAAAAAACTACTATTATATGAAATAAGAAATGCAAAATAATATTAATAATAAAAACAAAAGAAAAATTGAAAATCAAAAGCATTGTATTATTATGACATTTTTGTTCAAATTAATACAATTTTACGTTCATAAAAAGATAGTTAATATGGCGTAGTAGATATTCACTACGGACTTACAATTTGCATTGAACTGCATACTCAAACACACGTCAATTGATTCACATAACAAAAGTACAAACATCTACATTGTCAACATTAACAATCAAAGTACCTGACACTAAGAAATGATAAAAATACAAATCATTTATATGACATCATTAACCAGTAAAGTACTTGATACTAAGATGAAAAAAACAAAGCAAAGTACTACAAATCATGACAAGCATAATATAATTATTTCTGAAAAATAAAACTAGTAAAACATATTTATAACGTGATAAAGACAAAAAACAAGGCAACAACCATATTATGTGAAATTATGTGAAATTATTATTTTTGAATCTCTTGTGACTAATATATAATTGTATATAGGGAGGAATTTCTTAAAACATTATGCACTTCCTTTTTTTGAAATTAAAACTACACAACTTTATAAAATTTAAGTGTTGTTATTTTCTCGAATAATCTAAAATTGAAACTCTCTATTTATTTTCATAAATTGATTTTTTGTTATATGTTCAAGTAAAAAAAAATCTAGTTTTATAAGTATAATAGAAATTTTATTATTGTGAGAGTTTATTCTGGAAAATTAAATAATCATTATTATTTGTATAATTGTAATTCCACCTCTCATAGATTCAATTATATAAATTTTCTCATCTTGAATAAAATATAAGTATTATTGATTTATACGATTGGAACTCACCTATCATGGGTATAATTATACGAATTTTATTTTTAAAAAATTAAATTTATTTTAATTATAATAAAAATTACATTTATAATAGTTATACCCTATCTGTATGTTATTATTAATATAATTTTTTGTTCAATGTACTTGTGATTTGTGATTATGTAAATTATTGTCCGAATACCTTATCGGTATTAAAATTTTTGGGACATAATATTTGTACATTGTTATATTTATTATTTAATACTGTTGAAACTATTATTTTTATAAATAAGAAAAAATTTTGAAGACATGTAATAGTTTATGAAATCCATTCATTTATTTTAAATTTTTTATTAAAATGGATTTCAATTCTCTAAGTGTTATGTAAGTAATGGACATATCCTATCAGTGTGACATTACTTGACATGATTAATGCGTGATAGAGAAAATAGTTGAATTTATTTAAATATGTTACAACTCTTAGATTCATAATTCAACTATTTTATCTCTATCAAGTGGGAGAATTTAGCATGTCAATGAGATAGAAACGAGAATAAAATATTATTTCTTTAATATAATATTATTTTATGGAGACTTATATTGAGGATATTATAGTCTTATATTATTTATGAAAGTTTATTATTATTTGTCATGTATCCTTAATAATAGTTAAAATTAGAGTCTCATATTTTCCGCTGCGTATAACATAATATGTTTCTCAAATGTGTGTGTTATATTTGTAGCATTTGAGATTTGAATGAGTTGTTAAGATGTTGTATATAATCTTCTATTCTATTTAAAATTATATCGATTTGATCTCATTCAGATGATGATAAACATTTTATGTGACCATCATACTGGTTTATGTGAAGTCATATCAATAATGATATATTTTAATTATGTGCAAAATATGTGGTTGAGTTTGTAAATCTCTATTGATGATATATTATACAACCACTTCTCTATATTGTTTTGTAATAAAATTATAATTAGCATCTCATTGTATAATCAGAGTATATATTCCTAGTGAGCTATAATAAATCTTTATACATGTTGGACCAGCGGGAGTGCATGTGTACACAATTATATAATCTGAAAAATTTAGATTATTATTCTCATATTGTCATATATTCTTGCGTGCATTATAAATATGACATTCTAAGAAGACTTCAAAATATACAATAACTCTAAGAAGGTTTATTCTATTATACCGAGATATATATTGTTCTCCTAATCTCAGAAAACATCTTAGTTTGATATTGAAAAAGCACAATAATTTTTTAGCATGCAATAATATTGTGTTATTTTATCTTCAATAATCCACTTTTGTCGGATCAAATATGAAAGTACAAGTAAATATCAATACTCCTATCGAGTATGATATTGTGTTATGAAGGTACTTATGATTAAATATAATTACTTACGTAATAAGATAATGCCTGTATGTAATTCCTATTATTAGACCTATATAGATATTCTATAATCTTTAATTTGAAAACTCATTAGTAAATCACTAACCATAATCTTATACACATGAGTAAGTCTTATGACATGTTGGGTTAGTGGGAGTTTATTAATAGCATTTTCATATGCTTGGGCCATTCTTTAATAACATATTTCTATTAAATTAAATATGTTACTCTAAATTCATCATTCTTTATATAAATTATGAGTCTTTGACATGTATGATTTATTTTTCTTATCGAATACAATTTCTACAGCGTGAAAATTTACTTTTCTTTTGATTGATTTGTATTTTGATCATAATTAGTAATCTAATATTAATTTTTTTAATAATTGATTATTGTCATCCAAGTGGGAGATTATTATATTAATTATTTAATTAATCAATATAGATTTATATAATCAATTATTAAATTAATTATATTATGATAGTTACACACCAAAAATATATATTTTTAACAATTTGTTTTTATTATATTTTTAAATTGTCATGTATTTAATTTCTATATTTTTTAATTAATTAATTTCAAATCACCACATACCTCATTACTCTATTAATTTAACTCTATTCTCACTATCCCTTTTATTCACATTATTCTCCATTATCTCAATTACTCATGACTTCTTTATTTTCTTAATAAAATCTATTTTATTCTAACACTTAATTTCTTATTAATGCTATTCCTTCTAATTCTCACTCATAACATATTTATGTTACTCCATCTCATTCTCATGTTGTGGTTATCACAAAAATGAATTTTATCCTCCCCTTTTTAATGTTTATACTATTTCATGTAATTCTCACTCATAACTCCATATTTATGCTACTCCATCTCATTCTCATGTTGCAACATTACAATTTTGTCTTCTCATATATATATAATTGTATATTTATTTATAAGTACATCAACATTAAAAATATATATTTTTGGTAGAGAAAAATGGTTGAAAAAAAAAATTTTAAGGTAATTTGTTATGTTTTTTTTATTTAAATTTTCCTCTTTTGATATTTTATTTAAATTAAAAAAAAAAGAGTAGTAGTAACATCATAGTGGGTGAGAGTGTTTAGGACATTTTTGGAGAGTACAAATCACAAAAAAAAAATTATTTTAAAAAATTGTTGTAATAAAGAAGAATCGGGGATAAAAATAAAATTAAAATAATTGTGTGAGAGATATAATATATGAGTGATCGTTATTAGATTGTCTTAGTTTTTTCATTTATATTTTTTCCGTTCTCAATTATATTCTTATTTTAATTTATATAAAAATATTTAAATTGTATTTTTATTTGATATTGAAATATAAATATATTTTTTTTAAGAAAGATAAACAAATATATTAATTCAAAACAATTATCTGTACATGCCAATAAAAAGATCCAGGCTACTCGAGGACTAGGAATTACAAGAAATCAAATAAAATTACATAAAATCACCCCATACTTTTTGTGTTTCATCTTATATTTTTCCATCCTCGTACTAATTATATCCTTAATGTCTTCAAGGTTGAGCTCCTATTTAGTTTTACCTTGGAAAATAATGAGATTACCTTTGAATCTCTTGTGACTAATATATAATTTTATATAAGGAGGAATTTCTTAAAACATTATGCACTTCCTTTTTTTTGAAATTAAAACTATAAAATTATATAAAATTTAAGTGTTGTTATTTTCTCGAATAATCTAAAATTAAAACTCTCTATTTATTTTCAAAATTTGATTTTTTGTTATATACTCAAATAAATAAATAAAAAATAAAAAATCTAGTTTTATAAGTATAATAGAAATTTTATTATTGTGAGAGTTTTATTCAGGAAAATTAAATAATCATTATTATTTGTATAATTGTAATTCCACCTCTCATAGATTCAATTATATAAAATTTCCTATCTTGAAGAAAATATAAGTATTATTAATTCATATGATTGTAACTCACCTATCATGGGTATAATTACACGAATTTTATTTTATAAAATAATTAAATTTATTTTAATTATAATAAAAATTACATTTATAATAGTTATACCCTATCTGTATGTTATTAATAATATAATTTTTTGTTCAATGTACTTGTGATTTGTGATTATGTAAATTATAGTTCGAATACTTTATCGGTATTAAAATTTTTGTGACAAAATATTTGTACATTGTTATATTTATTATTTAATACGGTTGAAACTATTATTTGATAAATAAGAAATTATTTTGAAGACATGTAATAGTTTATGAAATCCATTCATTTATTTTAAATTTTTTATTAAAATGGATTTCAATTCTCTAAGTGTTATGTAAGTAATGGACATATCCTATCAGTGTGACATTACTTGACATGATTAATGTGTGATAGAGAAAATAGTTGAATTTATTTAAATATGTTACAACTCTTAGATTCATAATTCAGCTATTTTCTCTCTATCAAGTGGGAGAATTTAGCATGTCAATGATATAGAAACGGGAATAAAATATTATTTCTTTAATATAATATTATTTTATGGAGACTTATATTGAGGATATTATAGTCTTATATTATTGATGAAAGTTTATTATTATTTGTGATGTATCCTCAATAATAGTTAAAATTAGAGTCTCATATTTTCCGTTGCGTATAACATAATATGTTTCTCAAATGTGTGTGTTATATTTGTACCATTTGAGATTTGAATGAGTTGTTAAGATGTTGTATATAATCTTCTATTCTATTTAAAATTATATGGATTTGATCTCATTCAGATGATGATAAACCTTTTATATGACCATCATACTGGTTTATGTGAAATCATATCGATAATGATATATTTTAATTATGTGCAAAATATGTGGTTGAGTTTGTTAAACTCTATTGATTATATATTGTACAACCACTTCTCTATATTGTTTTGTAATAAAATTATAATTAGTATTTCATTGTATAATCAGAGTATATATTACTAGTGAGCTCTAATAAATCTTTATACATGTTGGATCAATGGGAGTGCATGTGTACACAATTATATAATCTGAAAAATTTAGATTATTATTCTCATATTGTCATATATTCTTGCGCGCATTATAAATATGACATTCTAAGAAGACTTCAAAATATACAATAACTCTAAGAAGGGTTATTCTATTATACAGAGATATATATTATTCTCTTAATCTCAGAAAACATCATAGTTTGATATTTAGATTGATATTGAAAAAGCACAATAATTTTTTAGCGTGCAATAATATTGTATTATTTTATCTTCAATAATCCACTTTTGTCGGATCATAATATGAAAGTACAAGTAAATATCAATACTACTATTGAGTATGATATTGTGTTATAAAGGTACTTATGATTAAATATAATTACTATCGTAATAAAGTAATGCCTATATGTAATTACTATTCTTAGACCTATATGAATATTCCATGATCTTTAATTTGAAATCTCATTAGTAAATCACTAACCATAATCTTATACACATGAGTAAGTCTTATGATATGTTGGGTTAGTGGAAGTTTATTAATAGTATTTTCATATGCTTGGGCCATTCTTTAATAACACATTTCTCTTAAATTAAATATGTTACTCTAAATTCATCATTCTTTATATAAATTATGAGTCTTTGACATGTATGATTTATTTTCCCTATCGAATACAATTTCTACAGCGTGGAAATTTAATTTAATTTTGATTGATTAGTGTTTTGATCATAATTAATAATATAATGTTAATTTTTTTAATAATTGATTATTGTCATCCATGTGGGAGATTATTAGATTAATTATTTAATTAATCAATATAGATTTATATAATCAATTATTAAATTAATTATGTTATGATAGTTACACACCAAAAACTTCTTTTTTTAACAGTTTATTTGTATTATATTTTTAAATTGTCATGTATTTAATTTCTATATTTTTTAATTAATTAGTTTCAAATCACCACATATCTCATTACCCTATTAATTTCACTCTATTCTCACTATCCCTTTTATTCACATTATTCTCCATGATCTCAATTACTCATGACTTCTTTATTTTCTTAATAAAATTTATTTTATTCTAACACTTAATTTCATATTAATGCTATTCCTTCTAATTCTCACTCATAACATATTTATGTTACTCCATCTCATTCTCATGTTGTTGTTATCACAAAAATTAATTTTATCATCCCCTTTTTAATGTTTATACTATTTCATGTAATTCTCACTCATAACTCCACATTTATGCTATTCCATCTCATTCTCATGTTGCAACATCACAATTTTCTCTTCATATATAATGGTAAATATATATTAATGTTTTAAAGTTTCTATTTTCTTTTATTTTTAATAATATTATAAACAAAAATTAATTTTATTCTCATACTTTTCATATTTATGCTACTCCATCTAGTTTTCACACAACACTCCATATTTATGTTACTCTAACTCTTTCTCATATTGTTGCAGGATAACAATTTTTTTCTTCTCAAGCATTAATAAATACGTATTATTGTGCCTTATATTTGTTTTAAAATTTCAATTTTTTAATTCTTAATATTATTGTCATTTTCTATTTCGTCATCTTGATAAGCTTCTTTGCCATCACAAAACACATTTTTTTAAAGATATTGTTCAAAAAGCATATTTAAAGTTTTTTTTTGCCTTTTTAATATTTATATTTGAGTTTTTTACACAAAGTATGTAAATCATCTTATTGTTTTTTTTATTAGTTTACATTTGTTTTCATATATATATATATATATATATATATATATATATATATATATATATATATATATATATATATATATATATATATATATATATATATATATATATATATATATATAATTGTATATTTATTTATAAGTACATCAATATTAAAAAAATATATTTTTGGTACAGAAATATGGTTGAAAAAAAAATTTTAAGGTAATTTTTTATGTTTTTATTTATTTTATAATTTTCCTCTTTTGATATTTTATTTAAATTTAAAAAAAAAGAGTAGTAGTAACATCATAGTGGGTGAGAGTGTTTAGGACATTTTTGGAGAGTACAAATCAATAAAAAAAATCATTTTAAAAAATTGTTGTAATAAAGAAGAATCAGTGATAGAAATAAAATAAAAATAATTGTGTGAGAGATGTTATCAATGAGTGATCGTTATTAGATTGTCTTAATTTTTTCATTTATATTTTTTACGTTCTCAATTATATTCTTATTTTAGTTTATATAAAAATAGTTAAATTGTATTTTTATTTGATATTGAAAAATAAATATTTTTTTAAAGAAAGATAAACAAATATATTAATTCAAAATAATTATCTGTACATGCCGATCAAAAGATCCAGGCTACTCGAGGACTAGGAATTACAAGAAATCAAATAAAATTACATAAAATCACCCCATACTTTTTGTGTTTCATCTTATATTTTTCCACCCTCGTACTAATTATATCTTTAATGTCTTCAAGGTTGAGCTCCTATTTAGTTTTACCTTGGAAAATAATGAGATTACGCATTGTCCATATGCTATACAACGCCTTAGCAAACGTTACTTTATCCGTTTACAATTCAACGGTTTGCCTTTAGTCATTTTAACAAACCAGTCATGGCTCCATTGAACATTACTCAACTTCTGGTGAACTAGCATCCAATCAAACACTTGATTCCACACATTCTTCATATACTGACAATCGTAGCATAGGTGTGTGATGATCTGCTGCATTCCACAGAAAATCTGTTCAACCTGTCTTTAGTTGAAAGTCTCCCAAGGCAATCCACCCAAACCACAAAAGAGTGTTCCGGGTCTTCCCTGATTCCCCATGGTAAGTTTATATTCTTGAACAAGCTTTCAACTCCAGGAGCTATGGACAGGGGCTGAAACTTTTTACAATAATATATTATAGTCAAAAAAATAAATAACAAATAAATTTTATAATAATATAGGAACAACAATTATTTAAATTGTAATAAATAATAATTTAATATTATTTATTCGTGCATCGCACATATAAGCATCTAATTTATATTTAATATAATATCCTTTTGTTTCTTAAAAAAAATAGTATTGTATGAAAAAAAAAGAAAAAAATATTAATAATAAAAATAAAATAAAAATTTAAAACCAAAAGCATTATACTATTATGACATTCTCCTCTATCACGATTATGCTCAAATTTGATTGAATCATTCAAACGTGCAATTTATTCTTCCACCGTAATCATCTCATATAAAGTATCATTTTCTGGTAATGTTGATAGTAAAAAACACAACTAATAAGTATTTTTTAAACAAAAAAATAATATTTCATTAAAATACAAAAAACATTACTTCTTTTCTCATTTTTCAAAAACTATTCTTTGATCCATTCAATGGCAAAGACAAGACTATGAATCATCCTTTTTAGCAATAGGATGATCTTCCTTATTTTTCTTTTTTTTCCAATGCACTTTTTTCTATTTTATTGCTATAAAGTAAATCGACAAAATTAAAAATTAAATAAATTATACAAAGAACCTATCAAATCTGATGGAATTTAAAATTATACTCACCTCTCATGCTCTTGGATCCCCTGCCCTTAAAATTAAATTGTAATAAATAATAATTTAATATTATTTATTCAAGCATCCCCATATAAGCATCTAATTTATATTTAATATAATATCCTTTTGTTTCTTAAAAAAACTACTATTATATGACATAAGAAATGAAAAATAATATTAATAATAAAAACAAAAGAAAAATTGAAAATCAAAAGCATTGTATTATTATGACATTTTTGTTCAAATTAATACAATTTTACGTTCATAAAAAGACAGTTAATATGGCATAGTAGATATTCACTACGGACTTACAATTTGCATTGAACTGCATACTCAAACACACGTCAATTGATTCACATAACATAAGTACAAACATCTACATTGTCAACATTAATAATCAAAGTACCTGACACTAAGAAATAATAAAAATACAAATCATTTATATGACATCATTAACCAGTAAAGTACTTGATACTAAGAGGAAAAAAACAAATCAAAGAACTACAAATCATGACAAGCAAAATATAACTATTTCTGAAAAATAAAACTCGTAAATCATATTTATAACATGATAAAGACAAAAAACAAGGCAACAACCATATTATGTGAAATTATTATTTTTGAATCTCTTGTGACTAATATATAATTGTATATGAGGAGGAATTTCTTAAAACATTATGCACTTCATTTTTTTTTTGAAATTAAAACTATACAATTATATAAAATTTAAGTGTTGTTATTTTCTCAAATAATCTAAAATTAAAACTCTCTATTTATTTTCAATAATTGATTTTTTGTTATATACTCAAATAAATATAAAAAATAAAAAAAACTAGTTTTATAAGTATAATAGAAATTTTATTATTGTGAGAGTTTTATTCTGGAAAATTAAATAATCATTATTATTTGTATAATTGTAATTCCACCTCTCATTCATTCAATTATATAAAATTTCCTATCTTGAAGAAAATATAAGTATTATTGATTCATACGATTGTAACTCACCTATCATGGGTATAATTATATGAATTTTATTTTATAAAATAATTAAATTAATTTTAATTATAATAAAAATGACATTTATAATAGTTATACCCTATATGTAAGTTATTATTAATATAATTTTTTGTTCAATGTACTTGTGATTTGTGATTATGTAAATTATAGTTCGAATACTTTATCGGTATTAATATTTTTGTGACAAAATATTTGTACATTGTTATATTTATTATTTAATACGGTTGAAACTATTATTTGATAAATAAGAAATTATTTTGAAGACATGTAATAGTTTATGAAATCCATTCATTTATTTTAAATTTTTTATTAAAATGGATTTCAATTCTCTAAGTGTTATGTAAGAAATGGAGATATCCTATCAGTGTGACATTACTTGACATGATAAATGCGTGATAGAGAAAATAGTTGAATTTATTTAAATATGTTACAACTCTTAGATTCATAATTCAACTATTTTCTCTCTATCAAGTGGGAGAATTTAGCATGTCAATGGTATAGAAACGAGAATAAAATATTATTTCTTTAATATAATATTATTTTATGAAGACTTATATTGAGGATATTATAGTCTTATATTATTGATGAAAGTTTATTATTATTTGTGATGTATCCTCAATAATACTTAAAATTAGAGTCTCATATTTTCCGCTGCGTATAACATAATATGTTTCTCAAATGTGTGTGTTATATTTGTAGCATTTGAGATTTGAATGAGTTGTTAAGATGTTGTATATAATCTTCTATTCTATTTAAAATTATATCGATTTGATCTCATTCAGATGATGATAAACCTTTTATATGACCATCATACTGGTTTATGTGAAATCATATCAATAATGATATATTTTAATTATGTGCAAAATATGTGGTTGAGTTTGTAAAACTCTATTGATGATATATTATACAACCACTTCTCTATATTTTTTTGTAATAAAATTATAATTAGTATTTCATTGTATAATCAGAGTATATATTCCTAGTGAGCTATAATAAATCTTTATACATGTTGGATCAATGGGAGTGCATGTGTACAAAATTATATAATCTGAAAATTTTAGATTATTATTCTCATATTGTCAGATATTCTTGCGCGCATTATAAATATGACATTCTAAGAAGACTTCAAAATATACAATAACTCTAAGAAGGTTTATTCTATTATACCGAGATATATATTATTCTCCTAATCTCAGAAAACATCTTAGTTTGATATTGAAAAAGCACAATAATTTTTTAGCATGCAATAATATTGTGTTATTTTATCTTCAATAATCCACTTTTGTCGGATCATAATATGAAAGTACAAGTAAATATCAATACTCCTATCGAGTATGATATTGTGTTATGAAGGTACTTATGATTAAATGTAATTACTTACGTAATAAGGTAATGCCTATATGTAATTCCTATTCTTAGACTTATATAGATATTCTATAATCTTTAATTTGAAAACTCATTAGTAAATCACTAACCATAATCTTATACACATGAGTAAGTCTTATGATATGTTGGGTTAGTGGGAGCTTATTAATAGCATTTTCATATGCTTGGGCCATTCTTTAATAACATATTTCTCTTAAATTAAATATGTTACTCTAAATTCATCATTCTTTATATAAATTATGAGTCTTTGACATGTATGATTTATTTTCCCTATCGAATACAATTTCTACAGCGTGAAAATTTAATTTTCTTTTGATTGATTTGTGTTTTGATCATAATTAATAATATAATGTTAATTTTTTTAATAATTGATTATTGTCATCCATGTGGGAGATTATTAGATTAATTATTTAATTAATCAATATAGATTTATATAATCAATTATTAAATTAATTATATTATGATAGTTACACACCAAAAATTTATATTTTTAACAATTTGTTTTTATTATATTTTTAAATTTTCATGTATTTAATTTCTATATTTTTTAATTAATTAGTTTCAAATCACCAGATATCTCATTACTCCATTAATTTCACTCTATTCTCACTATCCCATTTATTCACATTATTCTCGATTATCTCAATTACACATGACTTCTTTATTTTCTTAATAAAATTTATTTTATTCAAACACTTAATTTCATATTTATGCTATTCCTTCTAATTCTCACTCATAACATATTTATGTTACTCCATCTCATTCTCATGTTGTTGTTATCACAAAAATTAATTGTATCCTCCCCTTTTTAATGTTTATACTATTTCATCTAATCGTCACTCATAACTCCATATTTATGCTACTCCATCTCATTCTCATGTTGCAACATCACAATTTTCTCTTCTCATATATTGGTAAATATATATTAATGTTTTAAAGTTTCTATTTTCTTTTATTCTTAATAATATTATCAACAAAAATTAATTTTATTCTCATACATTGCATATTTATGCTACCCCATCTAGTTTTCACACAAAACTCCATGTTTATGTTACTCTAACTCTTTCTCATATCGTTGCAGGATCACAATTTTTTTCTTCTCAAACATTAATAAATACGTATTATTGTGCCTTATTTTTGTTTTAAATTTTCAATTTTTTTATTCTTAATATTATTATCATTTTCTATTTCGTCATCTTGATAAGCTTCTTCGCCATCACAAAACACATTTTTTAAAGATATTGTTCAAAAAGTATATTTAAAGTTTTTCTGTCTATTTAATATTTATATTTGAGTTTTTTACCCATAGTAGTATATAAATCATCTTATTTCCTTTTTTATTAGTTTACATTTGTTTTCATATATATATATATATATATATATATATATATATATATATATATATATATATATATATATATATATATATATATATATATATATATATATATATATATATATATATATATATATATATATATATATATATATATATAATTGTATATTTATTTATAAGTACATCAATATTAAAAAAATATATTTTTGGTACAGAAAAATGGTTGAAAATAAATAAATTTAAAGGTAATTTTTTATGTTTTTTTATTTTTTTATTTTAATTTTCCTCTTTTGATATTTTATTTAAAAGAGTAGTAGTAACATCATAGTGGGTGAGAGTGTTTAGGACATTTTTGGAGAGTACAAATCACAAAAAAAAAATTATTTTAAAAAATTGTTGTAATAAAGAAGAATCGGTGATAGAAATAAAATTAAAACAATTGTGTGAGAGATGTTATATATGAGTGATCGTTATAAGATTGTCTTAATTATTTCATTTATATTGTTTACGTTCTCAATTATATTCTTATTTTAGTTTATATAAAAATAGTTAAATTGTATTTTTATTTGATATTGAAAAATAAATATATTTTTTTAAAGAAAGATAAACAAATATATTAATTCAAAACAATTATCTGTACATGCCGATCAAAAGATCCAGGCTACTCGAGGACTAGAAATTACAAGAAATCAGGTAAAATTACATAAAATCACCCCATACTTTTTGTGTTTCATATTATATTTTTCCATCCTCGTACTAATTATATCCTTAATGTCTTCAAGGTTGAGCTCCTATTTAGTTTTACCTTGGAAAATAATGAGATTACGCGTTGTCCATATGCTGTACAACGCCTCAGCAAACGTTACCTTTATCCTTTTACAATTCTTGCCTTTAGTCATTTTAACAAACCAGTCATGGCTCCATTGAACATTACTCAACTTCTGGTGAACTAGCATCCAATCAAACACTTAATTCCACATATTCTTCATATACTGACAATCGTAGCATAGGGTTTTGATGCTCTGCTGCATTCCACAGAAAATTTGTTCATCCTGTCTTTAGTTGAAAGTCTCCCAAGGCAAGCCACCCAAACCACAAAGAGTGTTCCGGGTCTTCCCTGATTCCCCATGGTAAGTTTATATTCTTGAACAAAGCTTTCAACTCCAGGAGATATGGACAGGGGCTAAAACTCTTTACAATAATATATTATAGTCAAAAAAATAATTAACAAATAAATATTATAATAATATAGGCACAACAATTATTTAAATTGTAATAAATAATAATTTAATATTATTTATTCGTGCATCACACATATAAGCATCTAATTTATATTTAATATAATATCCTTTTGTTTCTTAAAAAAACTAGTATTGTACGAAAAAAAATATATTAATAATAAAAATAAAAGAAAAATATAAAACCAAAAGCATTATACTATTATGACATTCTCCTCTAACACGATTACGCTCAAATTTGATTGAATCATTCAAACGTGCAATTTATTCTTCCACCGTCATCATCTCATATAAAGTATCATTTTCTGGTAATGTTGAAAGTAAAAAACACAACGAATAAGTATTTTTTAAACAAAAAAATAATATTTCATTAAAATAAAAAAAACATTAATTCTTTTCTCATTTTTCAAAAACTATTCTTTGATCCATTCAATGGCAAAGACAAGACTATGAATCATCCTTTTTAGCAATAGGATGATCTTCCTTATTTTTCTTTTTTTTCCAATGCACTTTTTTCTATTTTATTGCTATAAAGTAAATCGACAAAATTAAAAATTAAATAAATTATACAAAGAACCTATCAAATCTGATGGAATTTAAAATTATACTCACCTCTCATGCTCTTGGATCCCCCTGCCCTTAAAATTAAATTGTAATAAATAATAATTTAATATTATTTATTCAAGCATCGCCATATAAGCATCTAATTTATATTTAATATAATATCCTTTTGTTTCTTAAAAAACTACTATTATATGAAATAAGAAATGCAAAATAATATTAATAATAAAAACAAAAGAAAAATTGAAAATCAAAAGCATTGTATTATTATGACATTTTTGTTCAAATTAATACAATTTTACGTTCATAAAAAGACAGTTAATATAGCGTAGTAGATATTCAATACGGACTTACAATTTGCATTGAACTGCATACTCAAACACACGTCAATTGATTCACATAACAAAAGTACAAACATCTACATTGTCAATATTAACAATCAAAGTACCTGACACTAAGAAATAATAAAAATACACATTATTTATATGACATCATTAACCAGTAAAGTACTCTATAATAAGAAGAATAAAACAAAGCAAAGTACTACAAATCATGACAAGCAAAATATAACTATTTATGAAAAATAAAACTCGTAAAACATATTTATAACATGATAAAGACAAAAAACAAGGCAACAACCATATTATGTGAAATTATGTGAAATTATTATTTTTAAATCTCTTGTGACTAATATATAATTGTATATAAGGAGGAATTACTTAAAACATTATGCACTTCCTTTTTTTGAAATTAAAACTAAACAATTATATAAAATTTAAGTGTTGTTATTTTCTCGAATAATCTAAAATTAAAACTCTCTATTTATTTTCAAAATTTGATTTTTTGTTATATACTCAAATAAATAAAAAAATAAAAAATCTAGTTTTATAAGTATAATAGAAATTTTATTATTGTGAGAGTTTTATTATGGAAAATTAAATAATCATTATTATTTGTATAATTGTAATTCCACCTCTCATAGATTCAATTATATAAAATTTCCTATCTTGAAGAAAATATAAGTATTATTGATTCATAGGATCGTAACTCACCTATCATGGGTATAATTATACGAATTTTATTTTATAAAATAATTAAATTTATTTTAATTATAATAAAAATTACATTTATAATAGTTATACCCTATCTGTATGTTATTATTAATATAATTTTTTGTTCAATGTAGTTGTGATTTGTGATTATGTAAATTATAGTTCGAATACTTTATCGGTATTAAAATTTTTGTGACAAAATATTTGTACATTGTTTTATTTATTATTCAATATGGTTGAAACTATTATTTGATAAATAAGAAATTATTTTAAACACATGTAATATTTTATGAAATCCATTCATTCATTTTAAATTTTTTATTAAAATGGATTTCAATTCTCTAAGTGTTATGTAAGTAATGGACATATCCTATCAGTGTGACATTACTTGACATGATTAATGCGTGATAGAGAAAATAGTTGAATTTGTTTAAATATGTTACAACTCGTAGATTCATAATCCAAATATTTCTCTCTCTATCAAGTAGGAGAATTTAGCATGTCAATGGTATAAAAACGAGAATAAAATATTATTTCTTTAATATAATATTATTTTATGGAGACTTATATTGAGGATATTATAGTCTTATATTATTGATGAAAGTTTATTATTACTTGTGATGTATCCTCAATAATAGTTAAAATTAGAGTCTCATATTTTCCGCTGCGTATAACATAATATGTTTCTCAAATGTGTGTGTTATATTTGTAGCATTTGAGATTTGAATGAGTTGTTAAGATGTTGTATATAATCTTATATTCAATTTAAAATTATATTATTTTAACTCATTCAGATGATGATAAACCTTTTATATGACCATCATACTGGTTTATGTGAAATCATATCAATAATGATATACTTTAATTATGTGCAAAATATGTGGTTGAGTTTGTAAATCTCTATTGATGATATATTATACAACCACTTCTCTATATTGTTTTGTAATAAAATTATAATTAGCATCTCATTGTATAATCAAAGTATATAATACTAGTGAGCTCTAATAAATCTTTATACATGTTGGTCCAGTGGGAGTGTGTGTGTACACAATTATATAATCTGAAAAATTTGGATTATTATTCTCATATTGTTATATATTCTTGCGCGCATTATAAATATGACATTCTAAGAAGACTTCAAAATATACAATAACTCTAAGAAGGTTTATTCTATTATATTGAGATATATATTATTCTTTTAATCTCAGAAAACATCATAGTTTGGTTTTTAGGTTGATATTGAAAACGTACAATAATTCTTTAGCATGCAATAATATTGTGTTATTTTATCTTCAATAATCCACTTTTTTTGGATCATAATATGAAAGTACAAGTGAATATCAATACTCCTATCGAGTATGATATTGTGTTATGAAAGTACTTATGATTAAATGTAATTACTATCGTAATAAGGTAATGCCTATATGTAATTACTACTCTTAGACCTACATGGATATTCTATGATATTTAATTTAAAAACTCATTAGTAAATTACTAACCATAGACTTATACATATGAGTAAGTCTTATCTTATACACATGAGTATGTCTTATGATATGTTGGGTTAGTGGGAGTTTATTAATAGCATTTTCATATGCATGGGCCATTCTTTAATAACATATTTCTCTTAACTTAAATATGTTACTCTAAATTCATCATTCTTTATATGAATTATGAGTCTTTGACATGTATGATTTATTTTCCCTATCGAATACAATTTCTACAGTGTGGAAATTTACTTTTCTTTTGATTGATTAGTGTTTTGATCATAATTAGTAATTTAATGTTAATTTTTAATAATTGATTATTGTCATCCAAAAGGGAGATTATTAGATTAATTATTTAATTAATCAATATAGATTTATATATTCAATTATTAAATTAATTATATTATGATAATTACACACCAAAAACTTATATTTTTAACAGTTTGTTTTTATTATATTTTTAAATTGTCATGTATTTAATTTATATATTTTTAAATTAATTAATTTCAAATCACCACGTACCTCATTACTCTATTAATTTCACTCTATTCTCACTATCCCATTTATTCACATTATTCTCCATTATCTCAATTACACATGACTTCTTTATTTTCTTTATAAAATTTATTTTATTCAAACACTTAATTTCATATTTATGCTATTCCTTCTAATTCTCACTCATAACATATTTATGTTACTCCATCTCATTCTCATGTTGTTGTTATCACAAAAATTAATTGTATCCTCCCCTTTTTAATGTTTATACTATTTCATCTAATTCTCACTCATAACTCCATATTTATGCTACTCCATCTCATTCTCATGTTGCAACATCACAATTTTCTCTTCTCATATATTGGTAAATATATATTAATGTTTTAAAGTTTCTATTTTCTTTTATTCTTAATAATATTATCAACAAAAATTAATTTTATTCTCATACATTTCATATTTATGCTACTCCATCTAGTTTTCACACAAAACTCCATATTTATGTTACTCTAACTCTTTCTCATATTGTTGCACCATCACAATTTTTTTCCTCAAACATTAATAAATACGTATTATTGTGCCTTATTTTTGTTTTAAAATTTCAATTTTTTTATTCTTAATATTATTATCATTTTCTATTTGGTCATCTTGGCAAGCTTCTTTGCCATCACAAAACACATTTTTTAAAGATATGTTTCAAAAAGTATATTTAAAGTTTTTCTGTCTATTTAATATTTATATTTGAGTTTTTTACCCATAGTAGTATATAAGTCATCTTATTGACTTTTTTATTAGTTTACATTTGATTTCATATACATCAACATTAAAAATATATATTTTTGATAGAGAAAAATGGTTGAAAAAAAATAAATTTAAAGGTAATTTGTTATGTTATTTTTTAATTTTCCTCTTTTGATATTTTATTTAAATTTTTTTAAAAAAAGAGTAGTAGTAACATCATAGTGGGTGAGAGTATTTAGGACATTTTTGGAGAGTACAAATCACAAAAAAAAAAATTTTAAAAATTGTTGTAATAAAGAAGAATCGGGGATAGAAATAAAATTAAAATAATTGTGTGAGAGATATAATATATCAGTGATCATTATTAGATTGTCTTAGTTTTTTCATTTATATTTTTTTCTGTTCTCAATTATATTCTTATTTTAATTTATATAAAAATATTCCAATTGTATTTTCATTTGATATTGAAATATAAATTTTTTTTTTAAGAAAGATAAACAAATATATTAATTCAAAACAATTATCTGTACATGCCGATAAAAAGATCCAGGCTACTCGAGGACTAGGAATTACAAGAAATCAAATAAAATTACATAAAATCACCCCATACTTTGTGTTTCATCTTATATTTTTCCATCCTCGTACTAATTATATCCTTAATATCTTCAAGGTTGAGCTCCTATTTAGTTTTACCTTGGAAAATAATGAGATTATGCGTTGTCCATATGCTATACAACGCCTCAGCAAACCTTACCTTTATCCTTTTACAATTCAACGGTTTGCCTTTAGTCATTTTAACAAACCAGTCATGGCTCCATTGAACATTACTCAGCTTCTGGTGAACTAGCATCCAATCAAATACTTGATTCCACACATTCTTCATATACTGTCAATCGTAGCATAGGTGTTTGATGCTCTGCTGCATTCCACAGAAAATCTGATCAGCCTGTCTTTAGTTGAAAGTCTCCCAAGGCAAGCGACCCAAACCACAAAGATTGTTCCGGGTCTTCCCTGATTCCCCATGGTAAGTTTATATTCTTGAACAAAGCTTTCAACTCCAGGAGCTATGGACAGGGGCTGAAACTCTTTACAATAATATATTATAGTCAAAAAAATAACTAACAAATAAATTTTATAATAATATAAGCACAATAATTATTTAAATTGTAATAAATAATAATTTAATATTATTTATTCGTGCATCGCACATATAAGCATCAAATTTATATTTAATATAATATCCTTTTGTTTCTTAAAAAAACTCGTATTGTATGAAAAAAATGAAAAATAATATAAATAATAAAAATAAAAGAAAATTTTAAAACCAAAAGCATTATACTATTATGACATTCTCCTCTAACACGATTACGCTCAAATTTGATTGAATAGTTCAAGTGCAATTTATTCTTCCACCGTCATCATCTCATATAAAGTATCTTTTTCTGGTAATGTTGAAAGTAAAAAACACAACGAGTAAGTATTTTTTAATTAAACAAATAATATTTCATTAAAGTAAAAAAAAACATTACTTCTTTTCTCATTTTTCAAAAACTATTCGTTGATCCATTCAATGGCAAAGACAAGACTATGAATCATCCTTTTTAGCAATACGGTGATCTTCCTTATTTTTGTTTTTTTTTCAATGCACTTTTTTCTATTTTATTGCTATAGAGTAAATCGACAAAATTAAAAATTAAATAAATTATACAAAGAACCTATCAAATCTGATGCAATTTAAAATTATACTCACCTCTCATGCTCTTGGATACCCCGCCCTTAAAATTAAATTAAAATAAATAATAATTTAATATTATTTATTCAAGCATCACCGTATAAGCATCTAATTTATATTTAATATAATATCCTTTTGTTTCTTAAAAAAACTCCTATTATATGAAATAAGAAATGAAAAATAATATTAATAATAAAAACAAAAGAAAAATTGAAAATCAAAAGCATTGTATTATTATGATATTTTTGTTCAAATTAATACAATTTTACATTAATAAAAAGACAATTAATATGGCATAGTAGATATTCACTACGGACTTACAATTTGAATTGAACTGCATACTCAAACACACTTCAATTGATTCACATAACAAAAGTACAAACATCTACATTGTCTACATTAACAATCAAAGTACCTGACACTAAGAAATAATAAAAATACAAATCATTTATATGACATCAATTAACCAGTAAAGTACTTGATACTAAGAGGGAAAAAACAAAGCAAAGTACTACAAATCATGACAAGCATAATATAATTATTTTTGAAAAATAAAACTCGTAAAACATATTTATAACATGATAAAGACAAAAAACAAGGCAACAACCATATTATGTGAAATTATTATTTTTGAATCTCTTGTGACTAATATATAATTGTATATAAGGAGGAATTTCTTAAAACATTATGCACTTCCTTTTTTTTGAAATTAAACTATACAATTATATAAAATTTAAGTGTTGTTATTTTCTCGAATAATCTAAAATTAAAACTCTCTATTTATTTTCATAAATTGATTTTTTGTTATATGCTCAACTAAATAAAAATAAATAAATAAAATCTAGTTTTATAAGTATAATAGAAATTTTATTATTGTGAGATTTTTATTCTGGAAAATTAAATAATCATTATTATTTGTATAATTATAATTCCACCTCTCATAGATTCAATTATATAAATTTTCTCATCTTGAATAAAATATAAGTATTATTGATTTATACGATTGTAACTCACCTATCATGGGTATAATTATACGAATTTTATTTTATAAAATAATTAAATTTAACTTAATTATAATAAAAATTACATTTATAATAGTTATACCCTATCTGTATGTTATTATTAATATAATTTTATGTTCTAGGTACTTGTGATTATGTAAATTATAGTTCGAATACCTTATCGGTATTAAAAATTTTGGAACATAATATTTGTACATTGTTATATTTATTATTTAATACTGTTAAAACCGTTATTTGATAAATAAGAAATTATTTTGAAGACATGTAATAGTTTATGAAATACATTCATTTATTTTAAATTTTTTATTAAAATGGATTTCAATTCTCTAAGTGTTATGTATGTAATGGACATATCCTATCAGTGTTACATTACTTGACATGATTAATGTTTGATAGAGAAAATAGTTGAATTTGTTTAAATATGTTACACATTGTAGATTCATAATCCAAATATTTTTCTCTCTATCAAGTAGGAGAATTTAGCATGTCAATGGTATAAAAACGAGAATAAAATATTATTTCTTTAATATCATATTATTTTATGGAGACTTATATTGAGGATAATATAGTCTTATATTATTGATGAAAGTTTATCATTATTTGTGATGTATCCTCAATAATAGTTAAAATTAGAGTCTCATATTTTCCGTTGCGTATAACATAATATGTTTCTCAAATATGAGTGTTACATTTGTAGCATTTGAGATTTGAATAAGTTGTTAAGATGTTGTATATAATATTATATTCTATTTAAAATTATATGGATTTGATCTCATTCAGATGATGATAATCCTTTTATATGACCATCATACTGGTTTATGTGAAATCATATCGATAATGATATATTTTAATTATGTGCAAAATATGTGATTGAGTTTGTAAAACTCTATTGATGATATATTATACAACCACTTCTCTATATTGTTTTATAATAATATTATAATTAGTATTTCATTGTATAATCAGAGTATATATTACTAGCGAGCTCTAATAAATCTTTATACATGTTGGATCAATGGGAGTGCATGTGTACACAATTATATAATCTGAAAAATTTAGATTATTATTCTCATATTGTCATATATTCTTGCACGCATTATAAATATGACATTCTAAGAAGACTTCAAAATATACAATAACTCTAAGAAGGTTTATTCTATTATACCGAGAAATATATTATTCTCTTAATCTCAGAAAACATCATAGTTTGATATTTAGATTGATATTGAAAAAGCACAATAATTTTTTAGCGTGCAATAATATTGTGTTATTTTTTATCTTCAAGAATCCACTTTTGTCGGATCATAATATGAAAGTACAAGTAAATATCAATACTCCTATCGAGTATGATATTGTGTTATAAAGGTACTTATGATTAAATGTAATTACTATCGTAATAAGGTAATGCCTATATGTAATTACTATTCTTAGACCTATATGGATATTCTATGATCTTTAATTTGAAAACTCATTAGTAAATCACTAACCATAATCTTATACACATGAGTAAGTCTTATAATATATTGGGTTAGTGGGAGTTTATTAATAGCATTTTCATATGCTTGGGCCATTCTTTAATAACATATTTCTCTTAAATTAAATATGTTACTCTAAATTCATCATTCTTTATATAAATAATGAGTCTTTGACATGTATGATTTAGTTTCCCTATCGAATACAATTTCTACAGCGTGGAAATTTACTTTTCTTTTGATTGATTAGTGTTTTGATCATAATTAGTAATCTAATGTTAATTTTTTTAATAATTTATTATTGTCATCCAAGTGGGAGATTATTATATTAATTATTTAATTAATCAATATAGATTTATATAATCAATTGATAAATTAATTATATTATGATAGTTACACACCAAAAACTTAAATTTTTAACAATTTCTTTTTATTATATTTTTAAATTGTCATGTATTTAATTTCAATATTTTTTAATTATTTAATTTCAAATCACCACATACCTCATTACTCTATTAATTTCACTCTATTCTCACTATCCCTTTTATTCACATTATTCTTCATTATCTCAATTACTCATGACTTCTTTATTTTCTTAATAAAATTTTTTTGATTCTAACACTTAATTTCATATTAATGCTATTCCTTCAAATTCTCACTCATAACATATCTATGTTACTCCATCTCATTCTCATGTTGTTGTTATCACAAAAATTAATTTTATCCTCCCCTTTTTAATGTTTATACTATTTCATGTAATTCTCACTCATAACTCCATATTTATGCTATTCCATCTCATTCTCATGTTGCAACATCACAATTTTCTCTTCTCATATATTGGTAAATATATATTAATGTTTTAAAGTTTATATTTTCTTTTATTCTTAATAATATTATCAACAAAAATTAATTTTATTCTCATACTTTTCATATTTATGCTACTCCATCTAGTTTTCACACAAAACTCCATATTTATGTTACTTTAACTCTTTCTCATATTGTTGCAACATCACAATTTTTTTCTTCTCAAACATTAATAAATATGTATTATTGTGCCTTTTTTTTTTTTAATTTCAAATTTTTAATTCTTTATATTATTATCATTTTCTATTTCGTCATCTTGATAAGCTTCTTTGCAATCACAAAACACATTCTTTTAAAGATATTGTTCAAAAAGTATATTTAAAGTTTTTTTTTGTCTTTTTAATATTTATATTTGAGTTTTTTACCCAAAGTATGTAAATCATCTTATTGTTTTTTTATTAGTTTATATTTGTTATCATATATATATATATATATATATATATATATATATATATATATATATATATATATATATATATATATATATATATATATATATATATATATATATATATATATATATATATATATATATATATATATATATATATATATATATATATATATATATATATATATATATATATATATATATTATATATATATATATATATATATATATATATATATATATATATATAATTGTATATTTATTTATAAGTACATCAACATTAAAAAAATATATTTTTGGTAGAGAAAAATGGTTGAAAAAAAATAAATTTAAAGGTAATTTGTTATGTATTTTTTTTAATTTTCCTCTTTTGATATTTATTTAAATTTTAAAAAAAAGAATAGTAGTAACATCATACTAGGTGAGAGTGTTTAGGACATTTTTGGAGAGTACATATCACAAAAAAAAATTATTTTAAAAAATTGTTGTAATAAAGAAGAATCGGGGATAGAAATAAAATTAAAATAATTGTGTGAGAGATATAAATATTCAAATTGTATTTTTATTTGATATTGAAATATAAATATTTTTTTTAAGAAAGATAAACAAATATACTAATTCAAAACAATTATCTGTACATGCCGATAAAAAGATCCAGGCTACTCGAGGACTAGGAATTACAAGAAATCAAATAAAATTACATAAAATCACCCCATACTTTTTGTGTTTCATGTTATATTTTTCCATCCTCGTACTAATTATATCCTTAATGTCTTCAAGGTTGAGCTCCTATTTAGTTTTACCTTGGAAAATAATGAGATTACGCATTGTCCATATGTTGTACAATGCCTTAGCAAACGTTACCTTTATCCTTTTATAATTCAGCGATTTTCCTTTAGTCATTTTAACAAACCAGTCATGGCTCCATTGCACATTACTCATTTTGTGGTGAACTAGCATCCGATCAAACAGTTGATTCCACACATTCTTCATATAATGACAATCGTAGCATAGGTGTTTGATGCTCTGCTGCATTCCATAGAAAATCTGTTCAGCCTGTGTTTAGTTGAAAGTCTCCCAAGGCAAGCCACCCAAACCACAAAGAGTGTTCTGGGTCTTCCCTGCTTCCCCATGGTAAGTTTATATTCTTGAACAAAGCTTTCAACTCCAGGAGCTATGGACATTGGCTGAAACTCTTTACAATAATATATTATAGTCAAAAAAATAAATAACAAATAAATTTTATAATAATATAGGCACAACAATGATTTTAATTGTAATAAATAATAATTTAATATTATTTATTCGTGCATAGCACATATAAGCATCTAATTTATATATAATATAATATCCTTTTGTTTCTTAAAAAAACTAGTATTATATGAAAAAAAATGAAAAATAATATTAATAATAAAAATAAAAGAAAATTTTAAAACCAAAAGCATTATACTATTATGACATTCTTCTCTAACACGATTACGCTCAAATTTGATTGAATCATTCAAACGTGCAATTTATTCTTCCACCGTCATCATCTCATATAAAGTATCTTTTTCTGGTAACGTTGAAAGTAAAAAACACAACGAATAAGTATTTTTTAAACAAAAAAATAATATTTCATTAAAATAAAACAGTATATGCTGACTCATACTACCTTGTTGATGTCAAAAATGGATCCAATAAAATACATCTTCGAGAAGCCTGCTCTTTATGGGAGAATAGCGAGATGGCAGATGATCCTGACGGAATATGACATACATTATACTACCCAGAAAGCTATAAAGGGCAGTGTACTAGCTGATCACCTTTCTTTAATGTAATATTATTTTATGGAGACTTATATTGAGGATATTATAGTCTTATATTATTGATGAAAGTTTATTATTATTTGTGATGTATCCTCAATAATAGTTAAAATTAGAGTCTCATATTTTCCGCTGCGTATAACATAATATGTTTCTCAAATGTGTGTTATATTTGTAGCATTTGAGATTTGAATGAGTTGTTAAGATGTTGTATATAATCTTATATTCAATTTAAAATTATATTATTTTAACTCATTCAGATGATGATAAACCTTTTATATGACCATCATACTGGTTTATGTGAAATCATATCAATAATGATATATTTTAATTATGTGCAAAATATGTGGTTGAGTTTGTAAATATCTATTGATGATATATTATACAACCACTTATCTATATTGTTTTGTAATAAAATTATAATTAGCATCTCATTGTATAATCAGAGTATATAATACTAGTGAGCTCTAATAAATCTTTATACATGTTGGACCAGTGGGAGTGTATGTGTACACAATTATATAATCTGAAAAATTTGGATTATTATTCTCATATTGTTATATATTCTTGCGTGCATTATAAATATGACATTCTAAGAAGACTTCAATATATACAATAACTCTAAGAAGGTTTATTCTATTATACTGAGATATATATTATTCTTTTAATCTCAGAAAACATCATAGTTTTATTTTTTAGGTTGATATTGAAAACGTACAATAATTCTTTAGCATGCAATAATATTGTGTTATTTTATCTTCAATAATCCACTTTTGTCGGATCATAATATGAAAGTACAAGTAAATATATCCATACTCCTATCGAGTATGATATTGTGTTATGAAAGTACTTATGATTAAATGTAATTACTATCGTAATAAGGTAATGCATATATATAATTACTATTTTTAGACCTACATGGATATTCTATGATATTTAATTTAAAAACTCATTAGTAAATTACTAACCATAGACTTATACACATGAGTAATTCTTATCTTATACACATGAGTATGTCTTATGATATGTTGGATTAGTGGGAGTTTATTAATAGCATTTTCATATGTTTGGGTCATTCTTTAATAACATATTTCTCTTAACTTAAATGTGTTACTCTAAATTCATCAATCTTTATATGAATTATGAGTCTTTGACATGTATGATTTATTTTCCCTATCGAATACAATTTCTACAGCGCAGAAATTTACTTTTCTTTTGATTGATTAGTGTTTTGATCATAATTAGTAATTTAATGTTAATTTTTTTATAATTGATTATTGTCATCCAAGTGGGAGATTATTAGATTAATTATTTAATTAATCAATATAGATTTATATATTCAATTATTAAATTAATTATATTATGATAATTACACACCAAAAACTTATATTTTTAATAGTTTGTTTTTATTATATTTTTAAATTGTCATGTATTTAATTTATATATTTTTAAATTAATTAATTTCAAATCACCACGTACCTCATTACTCTATTAATTTCACTCTATTCTCACTATCCCATTTATTCACATTATTCTCCATTATCTCAATTACACATGACTTCTTTATTTTCTTTATAAAATTTATTTTATTCAAACACTTAATTTCATATTTATGCTATTCCTTCTAATTCTCACTCATAACATATTTATGTTACTCCATCACATTCTCAAGTTGTTGTTATCACAAAAATTAATTTTATCCTCCCCTTTTTAATGTTTATACTATTTCATCTAATTCTCACTCATAACTCCATATTTATGCTAATCCATCTCATTCTCATGTTGCAACATCACAATTTTCTCTTCTCATATATTAATAAATATATATTAATGTTTTAAAGTTTATATTTTCTTTTATTCTTAATAATATTATCAACAAAAATTAATTTTATTCTCATACATTTCATATTTATGCTACTCCATCTAGTTTTCACACAAAACTCCATATTTATGTTACCCTAACTCTTTTTCATATTGTTGCGCCATCACAATTTTTTTCTCTCAAACATTAATAAATACGATTTATTGTGCCTTATTTTTGTTTTAAAATTTCAATTTTTTTATTCTTAATATTAATATCATTTTCTATTTCGTCATCTTGATAAGCTTCTTTGCCATCACAAAACACATTTTTTAAAAATATTGTTTAAAAAGTATATTTAAAGTTTTTCTGTCTATTTAATATTTATATTTGAGTTATTTACCCATAGTAGTATATAAATCATCTTATTGCCTTTTTTATTAGTTTACATTTGTTTTCATATATATATATATATATATATATATATATATATATATATATATATATATATATATATATATATATATATATATATATATATATATATATATATATATATATATATATATATATATATATATATATATATATATATATATATATATATATATATATATATATATATATATATAATTGTATATTTATTTATAAGTACATCAATATTAAAAAAATATATTTTTTGTACAGAAAAATGGTTGAAAAAAAATAAATTTAAAGGTAATTTTTTATGTTTTATTTATTTATTTTAATTTTCCTCTTTTGATATTTTATTTCAATTTTTTAAAAAAAAGAGTAGTAGTAACATCATAGTGGGTGAGAGTGTTTAGGATATTTTTGGAGAGTACAAATCAAAAAAAAATATTATTTTAAAAAATTGTTGTAATAAAGAAGAATCGGTGATAGAAATAAAATTAAAACAATTGTGTGAGAGATGTTATATATGAGTGATTGTTATAAGATTGTCTTAATTATTTCATTTATATTTTTTACGTTCTCAATTATATTCTTATTTTAGTTTATATAAAAATAGTTAAATTGTATTTTTATTTGATATTGAAAAATAAATATTTTTTTAAAGAAAGATAAACAACGCCTCAGCAAAAGTTACCTTTATAATTTTACAATTCAACAGTTTGCCTTTAGTCATTTTAACAAACCAGCCATGGCTCCATTGAACATTACTCATTTTCTGGTGAACTAGCATCCAATCAAACACTTAATTCCACACATTCTTCATATACTGACAATCGTAGCATAGGTGTTTGATGCTCTGCTGCATTCCACAGAAAATCTGTTCAGCCTGTCTTTAGTTGAAAGTCTCCCAAGGCAAGCCACCCAAACCACAAAGAGTGTTCTGGGTCTTCCCTGATTCCCCATGGTAAGTTTATATTCTTGAACAAAGCTTTCAACTCCAGGAGATATGGAAAGGGGTTGAAACTCTTTACAATAATATATTATAGTCAAAAAAATAAATAACAAATAAATTTTATCATAATATAGGCACAACAATTATTTAAATTGTAATAAAGAATAATTTAATATTATTTATTCGTGCATCACACATATAAGCATCTAATTTATATTTAATATAATATCCTTTTATTTCTTAAAAAAACTAGTATTGTACGAAAAAAAATATATTAATAATAAAAATAAAAGAAAAATATAAAACCAAAAGCATTATACTATTATGACATTCTCCTCTAACACGATTACGCTCAAATTTAATTGAATCATTCAAACGTGCAATTTATTCTTCCACCGTCATCATCTCATATAAAGTATCATTTTCTGGTAATGTTGAAAGTAAAAAACACAACGAATAAGTATTTTTTAAACAAAAAAATAATATTTCATTAAAATAAAAAAAAACATTACTTCTTTTCTCATTTTTAAAAAACTATTCTTTGATCCATTCAATGGCAAAGACAAGACTATGAATCATCCTTTTTAGCAATAGGATGATCTTCCTTATTTTTATTTTTTTCCAATGCACTTTTTTCTATTTTATTTCTATAAAGTAAATCGACAAAATTAAAAATTAAATAAATTATACAAAGAACCTATCAAATCTGATGGAATTTAAAATTATACTCACCTCTCATGCTCTTGGGTCCCCCTGCCCTTAAAATTAAATTGTAATAAATAATAATTTAATATTATTTATTCAAGCATCGCCATATAAGCATCTAATTTATATTTAATATAATATCATTTTGTTTCTTAAAAAAACTACTATTATATGAAATAAGAAATGCAAAATAATATTAATAATAAAAACAAAAGAAAAATTCAAAATCAAAAGCATTGTATTATTATGACATTTTTGTTCAAATTAATACAATTTTACGTTAATAAAAAGACAGTTAATATAGCGTAGTAGATATTCAATACAGACTTACAATTTGCATTGAACTGCATACTCAAACACATGTCAATTGATTCACATAACAAAAGTACAAACATCTACATTGTCAATATAAACAATCAAAGTACCTGACACTAAGAAATAATAAAAATACAAATTATTTATATGACATCATTAACCAGTAAAGTACTTCATAATAAGAGGAATAAAACAAAGCAAAGTACTACAAATCATGACAAGCAAAATATAACTATTTCTGAAAAATAAAACTCGTAAAACATATTTATAACATGATAAAGACAAAAAAAAAGGCAACAACCATATTATGTGAAATTATTATTTTTAAATCTCTTGTGACTAATATATAATTGTATATAAGGAGGAATTTCTTAAAACATTATGCACTTCCTTTTTTTGAAATTAAAACTATACAATTATATAAAATTTAAGTGTTGTTATTTTCTCGAATAATCTAAAATTAAAAGTCTCTATTTATTTTCAAAAATTGATTTTTTGTTATATACTCAAATAAATAAATAAAAATAAAAAATATAGTTTTATAAGTATAATAGAAATTTTATTATTGTGAGAGTTTTATTCTGGAAAATTAAATAATCATTATTATTTGTATAATTTTAATTCCACCTCTCATAGATTCAATTATATAAAATTTCTCATCTTGAATAAAATATAAGTATTATTGATTTATACGATTGTAACTCACCTATCATGGGTATAATTATACGAATTTTATTTTATAAAATAATTAAATTTATTTTAATTATAATAAAAATTACATTTATAATAGTTATACCCTATCTGTATGTTATTATTAATATAATTTTTTGTTCAATGTACTTGTGATTTGTGATTATGTAAATTATAGTTCGAATACTTTATCGGTATTAAAATTTTTGTGACAAAATATTTGTACATTGTTATATTTATTATTCAATATGGTTAAAACTGTTATTTGATAAATAAGAAATTATTTTGAAGACATGTAATAGTTTATGAAATATATTCATTTATTTTAAAATTTTTATTAAAATGGATTTCAATTCTCTAAGTGTTATGTATGTAATGGACATATCCTATCAGTGTGACAATACTTGACATGATTAATGCGTGATAGAGAAAATAGTTGAATTTGTTTAAATATGTTACAACTCGTAGATTCATAATCCAAATATTTTTCTCTCTATCAAGTGGGAGAATTTAGCATGTCAATGGTATAGAAACGAGAATAAAATATTATTTCTTTAATATAATATTATTTTATGGAGACTTATATTGAGAATATTATAGTCTTATATTATTGATGAAAGTTTATTATTATTTGTGATGTAACATCAATAATAGTTAAAATTAGAGTCTAATATTTTCCGCTGCGTATAACATAATATGTTTCTCAAATATGTGTGTTATATTTGTAGCATTTGAGATTTGAATGTGTTGTTAAGATGTTTTATATAATCTTATATTCTATTTAAAATTATATGGATTTGATCTCATTCAGATGATGATAAAGCTTTTATATGACCATCATACTGGTTTATGTGAAATCATATCAATAATGATATATTTTAATTATGTTCAAAATATGTGGTTGAGTTTGTAAAACTCTATTGATGATATATTATACAAGGACTTCTCTATATTGTTTTGTAATAAAATTATAATTAGTATTTTATTGTATAACCAGAGTATATATTACTAGTGAGCTCTAATAAATCTTTATACATGTTGGATCAATGGGAGTGCATGTGTACACAATTATATAATCTGAAAATTTTAGATTATTATTCTCATATTGTCATATATTCTTGCGCGCATTATAAATATGACATTCTAAGAAGACTTCAAAATATACAATAACTCTAAGAAGGTTAATTCTATTATACCGAGATATATATTATTCTCTTAATCTCAGAAAACATCATAGTTTGATATTTAGATTGATATTGAAAAAGCACAATAATTTTTTAGCATGAAATAATATTGTGTTATTTTATCTTCAATAATCCACTTTTGTCGGATCATAATATGAAAGTACAAGTAAATATCAATACTCCTATCGAGTATGATATTGTGTTATGAAGGTACTCATGACTTCTTTATTTTCTTAATAAAATTTATTTTATTCTAACACTTAATTTCATATTAATGCTATTCCTTCTAATTCTCACTCATAACATATCTATGTTACTCCATCTCATTCTCATGTTGTTGTTATCACAAAAAATAATTTTATCCTCCCCTTTTTAGTGTTTATACTATTTCATGTAATTCTCACTCATAACTCCATATTTATGCTATTCCATCTCATTCTCATGTTGCAACATCACAATTTTCTCTTCTCATATATTTGTAAATATATATTAATGTTTTAAAGAGTCTATTTTATTTTATTCTTAATAATATTATCAACAAAAATTAATTTTATTCTCATACTTTTCATATTTATGCTACTCCATCTAGTTTTCACACAAAACTCCATATTTATGTTACTGTAACTCTTTCTCATATTGTTGCAACATCACAATTTTTTTCTTCTCAAACATTAATAAATACGTATTATTGTGCCTTATTTTTGTTTTAAAATTTCAATTTTTTAATTCTTAATGTTATTATCATTTTCTATTTCGTCATCTTGATAAGCTTCTTTGCCATCACAAAACACATTCTTTTAAAGATATTGTTCAAAAAGTATATTTAAAGTTTTTTTTGTCTTTTTAATATTTATATTTGAGTTTTTTACACATAGTAAGTAAATCATCTTATTGTTTTTTTATTAGTTTACATTTGTTTTCATATATATATTTATTTGTAAGTACATCAACATTAAAAAAATATATTTTTGGTAGAGAAAAATGGTTGAAAAAAAATAAATTTAAAGGCAACAACCATATTATGTGAAATTACTATTTTTGAATCTCTTGTGACTAATATATAATTGTACATAAGGAGGAATTTCTTAAAACATTATGCATTTCCTTTTTTGAAATTAAAACTATACAATTATATAAAACTTAAGTGTTGTTATTTTCTCGAATAATCTAAAATTAAAACTCTTTATTTATTTTCATAAATTGATTTCTGTTATATACTCAAATAAATAAATAAAATAAAAAATCTAGTTTAATAAGTATAATAGAAATTTTATTATTGTGAGAGTTTTATTCTGGAAAACTAAATAATCATTATTATTTGTATAATTGTAATTCCACCTCTCGTAGATTCAATTATATAAATTTTCCTATCTTGAATAAAATATAAGTATTATTGATTCATACGATTGTAACTCACCTATCATGGGTATAATTATACGAATTTTATTTTATAAAATAATTAAATTTATTTTAATAATAATAAAAATTACATTTATAATAGTTATACCCTATCTGTATGTTATTATTAATATAATTTTTTGTTCAATGTACTTTTGATTTGTGATTTGTTATTATGTAAATTATAGTTCGAATACCTTATCGGTATTAAAAATTTTGTGACATAAGATTTGTACATTGTTATATTTATTATTTAATACTGTTGAAACTATTATTTGATAAATAAGAAATTAATTTGAAGACATGTAATAATTTATGAAATCCATTCATTTATTTTAAATTTTTTATTAATAAATAATAAAAGTACAAACCATTTACATTGACATCATTAACCATTAAAGTACTTGATATTAAGAACAAAAAAACAATACAAAGTAGTACAAACCATGACAAGCAAAATATAACTATTTCTGAAAAACAAAACTCGTAACACATATCCATTACACGATAAAGACAAAAAAATAAGGCAACAACCATGTTATGTGAAATTATGACTTTATTGTTCATTATATATATATATATATATATATATATATATATATATATATATATATATATATATATATATATATATATATATATATATATATATATATATATATATATATATATATATATAAATCTATCCCTTTAAACTTTTTTTTAATTCTACCTTCCTTAGCGGTGCGGCATTTCAAGATTCTAATATCTTTTAAAAATGACTTAAGATGACCTTCTCCTCCAACACGATTATGTTCAAATTTGATTGAATCACTCAAACGAGCAATTCTTCTTCCACCGTCATCATCTCATATAATGTACCATTTTCTAGTATTGTTGAAAGTAAAAAATACAACAAGCAAGTTTTTTTGTAAACAAAAAATAATATTTCATTAAAATAAATAAATAAAACATTACCTCTTTTCTCATTTTCCAAAAACTATTTTTTGAGCCATTCAATGGCAAAGACAAGACTATGAATCATCTTTTTTAGCAATAGTATCATCTTCCTTATTTTTCTTTTTTTTTCAATGCTTTTTTATCCATTTTATTGCTATAAAATAAATTGACAAAATTGAAATTAAATAAATTATTCAAAGAACCTATCAAATCTGATGCAATTTAAAATTATACTCATCTATCATGTTCTTGGATATTTTTCCCTTAAAATTATGATCTCTTTGAAGTTCTTTTCCCTTAATCTTTTTCTTATCGTCTTTATTTCCCTTACTTAAAAATATTTAAATTGTATTTTTATTTGATATTGAGATATAAATATTTAATATCGATTGTAAAACTCTATAATAATATATTATAGTCGAAAGAATAAATAACAAACAAATTTTATACTAATATAGGCACAAAAATTCTCTAAATTATAATAAATAGTAATTTAATATTATTTATTCGTGTATCGCACATATAAGCATCTAATTTATATTTAATATAATATCCTTTTGTTTCTTAAAAAAACTAGTATGGTATGAAATAAGAAAAGCAAAATAATATTAATGATAAAAACAAAAGAAAAATTGAAAACCAAAAGCATTGTACTATTATGACATTTTTGTTCAAATTAATACAACTTTACATTCATTAAAAGACAGTTAATATAACGTAGTAGATATCACCACGGGCTTACAATTTGCATTGAGCTCCATACTCAAACGCATGTTAATTGATTCACATAACAAAAGTACAAACATCTACATTGTCAATATTAACAATCAAAGTGCCAACACTAAAAAATAATAAAAGTACAAACCATTTACATTGACATCATTAACAACTAAAGTACTTGATACTAAGAACAAAAAAAAAACCAAATAAAGTACTACAAATCATGACAAGCAAAGTATAACTATTTTTGAAAAAAAAACTTGTAAAACATATCCATTACATGATAAAGACAAAAAACAAGGCAACAACCATGTTATGTGATATTATGACTTCATTATTTGTTCATTCCATATATAAATTTATCCCTTGAAACTTTTTTAATTCTACCTTCCTCAGCGGCGGGGCATTTCTATATTCAAATTTCTCTTAAAAATGACTTAAGATGACCTTCTCCTCCAATAAGATTACACTCAAATTTGATTGAATCATTCAAACGAGCAATTTCTTCTTCCACCATCACTATCTCATATAAAGTATCATTTTCTGGTATTGTTTAAAGTAAAAAACACAACCAATAAGTTTTTTGTAAACAAAAAAAATAATATTTCATTAAAATAAATAAATAAAACATTATCTGTTTTCTCCTTTTCCAAAACGTATTCTTTGACTCATTCAATGGCAAAGACAAGACTATGAATCATCCTTTTTTAGCAATAGGATCATCTTCCTCATTTTTCTTTTTTTCCAATGCTCTTTTATCCATTTTATTTCTATAAAATAAATTGAAAAATAAAAAGTAAAATAAATTATACAAAAAACCTACAAATACGATGCAATTCAAAATTATACTCACCTCTCATGCTCTTGGATCCCTCTTCCCTTAAAATTATGATTTCTTTGGAGTTCTTTTCCCTTACTCTTTTTCTTTTGTCTTTATTTCCCTTACCTAAAATTATTTAAATTGTATTTTTATTTGATATTGAGATATAAATATTTAATATCGATTTTAAAACTTTATAATAATATATTATAGTCGAAAGAATAAATAACAAACAAATGTTATACTAATATAGGCACAAAAATTATTTAATTTGTAATAAATAATAACTTAATACTATTTATTCGCGCACCGCACATATAAGCATCTAATTTATATTTAATATAATATCATTTTGTTTCTTAAAAAAACTAGTATTATATGAAATAAGAAATGAAAATTAATATTAATAATAAAAACAAAAGAAAAATTGAAAACCAAAAGCATTGTACTATTACGACATTTTTGTTCAAATTAATACAATTTTACGTTCATAAAAAGATTGTTAATATAGCGTAGTAGTTATTCAACACAAGCTTATAATTTGCATTGAGCTACATACTCAAACACATGTCAATTGATTCACATAACAAAAGTACAAACATCTACATTGTCAACATTAACAATTAAAGTACCGACACTAAGAAATAATAAAAGTACAAATTGTTTACGTTGACCTCATTAACCACTAAAGTACTTGATACTAAGAGCATTAACCACTAAAGTGCTTGATACTAACAAGTTTCGTGAGCATGCAATAGAAAAATAAAATTGAATTTATGGAAGAAGATTAGTCAGCAAATCGCGAGGAAGCCGAATGAAAGATTATTTCTTATGGGAGACTTTAATTCTACAAGGGAAGAATCATAAATAAAATGGGTCAGTGAAAATCTTAGAAGGGAGGTGCAGCTATGAGTCGGTTGGACATGTTCCTTTTATCATAAGCTAGGGTACAAACATGGCCAACAAACACTCAACGAAGTTTAGATAAGGAACTATCTGATCACTTCCTAATTATGTTAAATGAATCAACTCTAAACTAAGGACAAAGCTGTTTCAGATGCTAAGTCGCCAACGTGGCAACACTACCAAAGAGACTTTGTCCAACTAGAATTCAAATTTGAGTTTCCAAAGCTGCTCAGGGAGATACACAATTTGGTCACACATCTGAGGATAAATTACACTTCTTATCCAAAACCATTCATCTTGGTTTCCTTGTTTCATTTCACGGAAAATTATCTAACTCGGTTCATACTCATAAGTAATATGAGTTATGTACTTAATTTCCAACTTTCTCAATTCTCAATCCTTAATGGAATAATCATTCATAAGTCCTACTAATAAGATATATTAGTATTATATACATCTAGCACCACTCTCACAAGGGTCTACCTCCAAGGTCATGTATTTGAGTGAACTATCTTGATGGTATACTAGGACTACCTACATATATCTTATTGTTACTAAGCAGGGTAGCGATTTGATCTCCTCGAGATTACCACTTGGTAAGTGTCTTTCAACTTTACTCTTTACGATTCTCATTAACCATATAAGTGATTCGCCCAAAACTTACTCACACTGAGCATGGTTCATAAGGTTAGCTCCCAAGGCGTCTAACTTTTCCAATGTTTCGACATATGACCACTACACAAGACATCCTCTGAAAATTCCCATTTCAAAACTATCAATCCTCTAACCTGGATTAACTTACAATCCTATTCTCAAACTCACACATCCATAATCGCTCACCAATTAAAGTAAGATATACTTAGTTCTAGTAAAGTGTGAGCATCATACTCCTTATTCATTCAATCCAAACTCTACTTCGGAAAGATAAAAACAACATAACTTCCAATAACTATTCTCACTCTTGCTATCCAAATAACAACACTCAAGATGAACTTTTACATTCCCACACACTTACCGACTTGGGTTCATTTTCGTACTTAACATCCATTGAGTACTTCACCATACGGAATTTACTTAAATGCACGACTCATAGCTTACCACTCTTATCAACTACTTCCAAGATCACCCCATACAGTTTCTTTCATGACTCATACTTAGTTCCGTACCCAAGCTTGGCTTGCTCTCGGTTGCTTGCCACGGACTTGGACTCTCAGTACACAAAACTCATCTGCTCAAAATAAAGAGTATGGTACTTCACAACTATCCCAACACAAGGTAATCCAATTATACATACTTACATAGTACCAAATTATAACTTTCTCTACTTCAACTCATACTCTAGAATCTTTGCACGTGAATAATCATCAATTGCATGCTCATATCTTGGCATCAATGAAGCCTTAATGATCTTATTTTACATTCTTCCAAATGCCCATTACGATGGTAATCTTATTACTCAAACTTATAACACCTTTCTACTAAAATTCCTTGAACCTGAAATACTTACTTTCTCACCCAACACAAATCTCTTTCAACTGTTCTTTGGCCAATTCAACATTTTGTAACAGTCTCACACTGACATTGAACTTATGATGCATTATCTGAATCACAACCTTATTTCCAAAAATAGATACCATTGGTCTATCTCACACTCTTCGTCTGGTGAAGATATGCCTTACTTGGAATTATGCAGTTATGTCCTCGAGTTACTTTGTATATCCCACCACTGTCTTAGTCTTTCAACAAAATTCACTAAAATTCAATACCTTTCAAATCTTCACCATTTCTGAAGGTACCATTATGAATATATTCCCTGAAATATTCCAATTCTTCCGAGACACTCTAGTGACCTTAAAACCTGAAACACATATGCACTACCTCACTTCTGGACCTTGTGGCATGCGCTCAACAAAGCATCCTTTCTTCCTCACTGTAAGGAATTACTTGAAATTCCTGTCCATACTAATGGTCAATCCAGTTCTACAACAGGCTCATTTAATTCTCAAGCTTTGACAAATTCATCCGATAAAAATACTCAATTTCTAACTCCTCTAGCACTACAAGATTTCTTAAACCAATCACTATCTTGCACTTCCACACTACCTGACACACAACTCTTACTATGACTTCAACCAAGTCCACTAGGTCCTCCTTAATTCCAAACTCTTGGCATGAGCATATTACCAAAACACCAGCTCTACCCGACTAGTGAGTCCCCGTGGTCGCTCAACCATGATCCAGCTTGCCGCACATATATGATTAGGTTGATCAAGCCCAATACTATATACTATGACATTAAGAATCATGTTGGCAAGCCACACTTATGAGGAAGGAATTGATATACTTCTAATATTTCAAGGTTGGGTCAAGAATCGACCTGCTCTGGTACCAATTGTAATACCTTGTGCAATATACGTCTAGAATATAAATTATACACAATATTAATTGGTACTGACACAATCATAAGTGCCTATTGAAATAATTTACATACTTGACCAATTCTATAAAATACAACATATGGTAGAAGATAAAGAAAATGCCAAAATTAAAAATCTAAGTTCTAAGTATAATTCCTTCAATTGTAAAAAATTCACAGTGGAAGATTATGACTACTCAAGATCCTCGAACATCATAAATAAATCCTCCTGTTCTTAATTTGTAAAATACTTGTAAAAAAATAACAACGATGAGGTGAGATAATAATCTCAATGAGTCCTCCTATTCCATGGGTCCCCTAAGCTCTACAAGGTTTCTACCTGATTTCTAATTCAAGCCTCCCTCTCTGTTACATGTGTATCACTCACACAATGTAACTAAAACTTGAGTGTATAAGGAATAATCACAATATATGGAAACATGTTAGTTGAATGCACCCACTCAAAAAATTACTATGAAATTATATTTATTAAATTTTAAAAACTTTCTTATAACTCATTTGTCATGCAACGTTCAGGAAATTAATAGTCTAGTAATATTTTTATCATGTAACTTCCATGAACTAAATGTGTTGAATTTTTTTTTAAATGAATTAATATTTAGTATATTTAGTATATTTTTAAATAAAAATAAATAAAATATTTTTATTGTGGTACATTTTTTATGTTTACAAATATTCAAGTAGATAATTGAAACAAAGGAAATTTTACATTAATAGTTTATTAAACTCACAAAATATACTTGAAATTTTTAATAAAATATTGTACTACTAATATAATAAAATTTTATTTTTTAATAGATTAACATATGTGGTTTTTCTTCATAAATAAAATTTAAAACGTTTTAATAAATGCATTTGTACTATAATTGACAATGAATTGAATTTTTAAAATATATAATAACCTATGAATAGAATTTTTAAAATAAATAATAAATTATGAGCTTATATTTATTAAATTTAAATAAAAAAATCTTATAACTCATTTATTATGTAGCGTTCATGAAGTTAATAGTCTAGTAAAAAGAGTATTAGGAATGGATTTATATTAAATTTATTGTGTATATTTATAAATATAAATAATATTTTTATAGGGATAAATTTTTTAAAACTCTTAGAACTATATTAAATTTAACATTTAACTTATATTAAATTTTTAAAATTTAAATTTATTATTTAAATTTAAATCTTAAATATAGAGAAGAAATAGTGATTTTTTAACTTATACTTAAAAAGTAAGTGCGTGTGTTGTGTGTGTGTGTGAAATGATTTATTGATTGTGATGAAAGTTTTGTAATTTGGATAGAATATGTGGAAATCAATATAAATAATTATATATCATGTGTTAACAGCAGATCAAACTTAGTTCAGTAAAAAAGTTGTTAAACATACATAGCAAATCAACATCTATAGTGCAAAAAAAAAAAAAGATATACTACATGATATATGAGAAATTGCTGAAAATAATAAATTTCAATATATAAGAAAGTCTATGTGATAGTGAGAAACTCGTGTTAGATTAATTATTTAATTAATCAATATGGATTGACATAATCAATTATTAAATTAATTATATTACGGTCAATTATTACTAAGCACTAATTATTGATGAATTATTTAATTGGGTTTTGTCTCTGAATGTACCGTGATGGATTGGACCGTTTAGTTAAGTCCAATGAGAGATCCATGTCCTCAGCCGTTTAATTATTTAAGTGTTGCCCCTTTAAACGATTAACATACACTCTGAAAAGCTAGACGACAATGAGGGTAGTAACCCTCACATACTTATTCGACTCAATCGCTAGTCTCTTCAATCTTACAAGGTACACCGTTCTTATTATAATGATTATTCTTTGATATATGATATGCTATAATTTGTGTCTATCCGATCATATTAAATCTAATAATTGATATCAAAGCCTGATTAGATACATATTATAGCTATTATAAAATTTATGAATCTAATTTTATGGAATAAACCTTTAGCAAATTGCATTCAAAACCGTTAGTTTGCGGTCCCTTTTTCTTTCTTTCAATGGGCACTACACAACTAATATGCATTATATTGTTGTAATATTTAACATGATAATATAGTTAGTATGAATATGCAATTCAACGTGAAGCTATCATATTGATACTAATTCTTATGCTTGAATTGAGGTTTGAATTGTTTATATGTGCCTCAGTTGTATAAATACTGATTTCATTTGTATATATTAATAATTTTACCTTGAAAAATTACAAACAATTTCCACATAGCCACTGTTGTGTTGCTAGTTGGTTGACTATTTTTTTTAAATATTCAATGATTATTTTTTATATCGACAAACATTATTTTGACTAACAATGTTTTTTGTAGTGAGTTTTTCTAAAAGAGCAATTTTTAGAATTAATATTTCAATATAATTAATATTTCTAATAATTTTAGAAATTTATTAAATTTTCTTTATTATTGTAAATTTTATATTTAAAGTCAACGTATATCCTACTCTATCACCTACTTAAAAGGCTTGGATATATAACTAATTCCTACCTTAATTGTCATCAATTCAATCAAGGTAAAGTATATTATTTTGCAACCCGTGAGAATATAATTGACAGAGATGGATTATTAAGTACTGGCCTTTTTTGATTTAATTTCGTTGATTTTGATACAACATATTATTTTGGTAAAGTGACTGTAAGTATTGTTGAAACTAGGTCATACAACCGCCAAAGTAGTGTTGAGACACGTTTAAAATCTACCGTACAAAATATTATTTAATGTAAGTATTCTAAGTTGTTGGTTACTGTATTTGAGATATATTTAAAATGATGTTTCATAAAATATATAAATATTCTATCTCAGTAAAACTCATATACTATGATCTGAGTTAAATTTCAATTTTTTAAATTCTCCTTCTATTACAGTAATATCAATATTTGTTTAACTTAATAAAGTCATGCTCACTCCAAATGTCGGATAAAAGATTTTGTGTGGTTTAAATTATAAATGTGCATATATTATGATACTATCGCCAATGATTTTGATCGATCAACAATTACATTCTTTGTGTGTGGAGAGATAATAAATTGTATTGTTTCGAAAATTTGGAGTGGATATTCCAATCTTTTAGCAAAATAATTAGCATTAAATAATCAAACTATTTTGGCAGAATATTCTTTAATATTGTGATATATTTCAATCTCTAAATATAAATTATTATTAAATAATTGATTTTGATATCATATTATAATCAATTAGTTTGATATTTTATGATTTTGGAATAATTTTAATTTATACGTATCCAAAATTTTCTTATATAATATATTCAAAATACCTAAATGATGTAAATATTGTCTTTTTAAATTTTATAATAATTTTAAAATTAAGTTATATATTGCCTAATTATATAACTTCTCATTGGTAAAATATGATAATTATCTTGAGCTATTCTAAAGGCAATTTAATAATTTTATTCTCACATTATGTTAATTTAAAATATTGGTTTATATTTTGATATAACGATTTATTGTTGATTTATGAATTTTGAGACGACACATGATATTTTACTCGTCATCAAAATGCTCACTAACTCTATTTATAAGGATGATCAACGTGTCACATTTTCTATGAGATTAGTTATAATTTAATTATTATTTCTGAATCTCTTATGACTAATATATAAATACAAGGAGGAATTTCTTATAATATTATGCACTTCCTTTTTTTTGAAATTAAAACTATACAATTATATAAAAATTAAGTGTTGTTATTTTCTCGAATAATCTAAAATTAAAACTCACTATTTATTTTCATAAATTGATTTCTTGTTATATGCTCAAATAAATTAAAAAATAAATAAAAAATCTAGTTTTATAAGTATAATAGAAATTTTATTATTGTGAGAGTTTTATTCTGAAAAATTAAATAATCATTATTATTTGTATAATTGTAATTCCACCTCTCATAGATTCAATTATATAAATTTTCCTATCTTGAATAAAATATAAGTATTATTGATTCATACGATTGTAACTCACCCATCGTGGGTATAATTATATGAATTTTATTTTATAAAATAATTAATGTTATTTTAATTATAATAAAAATTACATTTATAATAGTTATACCCTATCTGTAAGTTATTATTAATATAATTTTTTGTTCAATGTACTTGTGATTTGTGATGATGTAAATTATAGTTCGAATACTTTATCGGTATTAAAATTTTTGTGACATAATATTTGTACATTGTTAAATTTATTATTTAATACGGTTGAAACTATTATTTGATAAATAAGAAATTATTTTGAAGACATGTAATAGTTATGAAATCCATTCATTTATTTTAAATTTTTTATTAAAATAGATTTCAATTCTCTAAGTGTTATGTAAGTAATGGAGATATCCTATCAGTGTGACATTACTTGACATGATAAATGCGTGATAGAGAAAATAGTTGAATTTATTTAAATATGTTACAACTCTTAGATTCATAATTCAACTATTTTCTCTCTATCAAGTGGGAGAATTTAGCATGTCAATGGTATAGAAACGAGAATAAAATATTATTTCTTTAATATAATATTATTTTATGAAGACTTATATTGAGGATATTATAGTCTTATATTATTGATGAAAGTTTATTATTATTTGTGATGTATCCTCAATAATAGTTAAAATTAGAGTCTCATATTTTCTGCTGCGTATAACATAATATGTTTCTCAAATGTGTGTGTTATATTTGTAGCATTTGAGATTTGAATGAGTTGTTAAGATGTTGTATATAATCTTATATTCTATTTAAAATTATATCGATTTGATCTCATTCAGATGATGATAAACCTTTTATATGACCATCATACTGGTTTATGTGAAATCATATCAATAATGATATATTTTAATTATGTGCAAAATATGTGGTTGAGTTTGTAAAACTCTATTGATGATATATTATACAACCACTTCTCTATATTGTTTTGTAATAAAATTATAATTAGTATTACATTGTATAATCAGAGTATATATTCCTAGTGAGCTATAATAAATCTTTATACATGTTGGATCAATGGGAGTGCATGTGTACACAATTATATAATCTGAAAAATTTAGATTATTATTCTCATATTGTCATATATTCTTGTGCGCATTATAAATATGACATTCTAAGAAGACTTCAAAATATACAATAACTCTAAGAAGGTTTATTCTATTATACCGAGATATATATTATTCTCCTAATCTCAAAAAACATCTTAGTTTGATATTGAAAAAGCACAATAATTTTTTAGCATGCAATAATATTGTGTTATTTTATCTTCAATAATCCACTTTTGTCGGATCATAATATGAAAGTACAAGTAAATATCAATACTCCTGTCGAATATGATATTGTGTTATGAAGGTACTTATGATTAAATGTAATTACTTACGTAATAAGGTAATGCCTATATGTAATTCCTATTCTTAGACCTATATAGATATTCTATAATCTTTAATTTGAAAACTCATTAGTAAATCACTAACCATAATCTTATACACATGAGTAAGTCTTACCTTATACACATGAGTAAGTCTTATGATATGTTGGATTAGTGGGAGTTTATTAACAGCATTTTTATATGCTTGGGCCATTCTTTAATAACATATTTCTCTTAACGTAAATATGTTACTCTAAATTCATCATTCTTTATATAAATTATGAGTCTTTGACATGTATGATTTATTTTCCCTATCGAATACAATTTCTACAGCGTGGAAATTTACTTTTCTTTTGATTGATTAGTGTTTTGATCATAATTAGTAATTTAATGTTAATTTTTTAATAATTGATTATTGTCATCCAAGTGGGAGATTATTAGATTAATTATTTAATTAATCAATATAGATTTATATATTCAATTATTAAATTAATTATATTCGGATAATTGCACACCAAAAACTTTTATTTTTAACAGTTTGTTTTTATTATATTTTTAAATTGTCATGTATTTAATTTATATATTTTTAAATTATTAATTTCAAATCACCACGTACCTCATTACTCTATTAATTTCACTCTATTCTCACTATCCCATTTATTCACATTATTCTCCATTATCTCAATTACACATGACTTCTTTATTTTCTTTATAAAATTTATTTTATTCAAACACTTAATTTCATATTTATGCTATTCCTTCTAATTCTCACTCATAACATATTTATGTTACTCCATCTCATTCTCATGTTGTTGTTATCACAAAAATTAATTTTATCCTTCCCCTTTTAATGTTTATACTATTTCATCTAATTCTCACTCATAACTCCATATTTATGCTACTCCATCTCATTCTCGTGTTGCAACATCACAATTTTCTCTTCTCACATATTGGTAAATATATATTAATGTTTTAAAGTTTCTATTTTCTTTTATTCTGAATAATATTATCAACAAAAATTAATTTAATTCTCATACATTTTATATTTATGCTACTCCATCTAGTTTTCACACAAAACTCCATATTTATGTTACTCTAACTCTTTCTCATATTGTTGCACCATCACAATTTTTTTTCTCAAACATTAATAAATACGTATTATTGTGCCTTATTTTTGTTTTAAAATTTCAATTTTTTTATTCTTAATATTATTATCATTTTCTATTTCGTCATCTTGATAAGCTTCTTTGCCATCACAAAACACATTTTTTAAAGATATTGTTCAAAAAATATATTTAAAGTTTTTCTGTCTATTTAATATTTATATTTGAGTTTTTTACCCATAGTAGTATATAAATCATCTTATTGTCTTTTTTATTAGTTTACATTTGTTTTCATATATATATATATATATATATATATATATATATATATATATATATATATATATATATATATATATATATATATATATATATATATATATATATATATATATATATATATATATATATATATATATATATATATATATATATATATATATATATATATATATATATATATATATATATATATATATATATATATATATATATATATATATATATATAATTGTATATATATATATATGTACATCAATATTAAAAAAATATATTTTTGGTACAGAAAAATGGTTGAAAAAAAATAAATTTAAAGGTAATTTTTATTTTTATTTTTTATTTTTTAATTTTCCTCTTTTGACATTTTTTTTAAATTTAAAAAAAAGAGTAGTAGTAACATCATAGTGGGTGAGAGTGTTTAGGACATTTTTGGAGAGTACAAATAAAAATAAATTATTTTAAAAAATTGTTGTAATAAAGAAGAATCGGTTATAGAAATAAAATTAAAACAATCGTGTGAGAGATGTTATATATGAGTGATCGTTATTAGATTGTCTTAATTATTTCATTTATATTTTTTACGTTCTCAATTATATTCTTAATTTAGTTTATATAAAAATAGTTAAATTGTATTTTTATTTGATATTGAAAAATAAATATTTTTTTAAAGAAAGATAAACAAATATATTAATTCAAAATAATTATCTGTACATGCCGATCAAAAGATCCAGGCTACTCGAGGACTAGGAATTACAAGAAATCAAATAAAATTACATAAAATCACCCCATACTTTTTGTGTTTCATCTTATATTTTTCCACCCTCGTACTAATTATATCTTTAATGTCTTCAAGGTTGAGCTCCTATTTAGTTTTACCTTGGAAAATAATGAGATTACGCATTGTCCATATGCTATACAACGCCTTAGCAAACGTTACTTTATCCGTTTACAATTCAACGGTTTGCCTTTAGTCATTTTAACAAACCAGTCATGGCTCCATTGAACATTACTCAACTTCTGGTGAACTAGCATCCAATCAAACACTTGATTCCACACATTCTTCATATACTGACAATCGTAGCATAGGTGTGTGATGATCTGCTGCATTCCACAGAAAATCTGTTCAACCTGTCTTTAGTTGAAAGTCTCCCAAGGCAATCCACCCAAACTACAAAAGAGTGTTCCGGGTCTTCCCTGATTCCCCATGGTAAGTTTATATTCTTGAACAAGCTTTCAACTCCAGGAGCTATGGACAGGGGCTGAAACTTTTTACAATAATATATTATAGTCAAAAAAATAAATAACAAATAAATTTTATAATAATATAGGAACAACAATTATTTAAATTGTAATAAATAATAATTTAATATTATTTATTCGTGCATCGCACATATAAGCATCTAATTTATATTTAATATAATATCCTTTTGTTTCTTAAAAAAAATAGTATTGTATGAAAAAAAAAGAAAAAAATATTAATAATAAAAATAAAATAAAAATTTAAAACCAAAAGCATTATACTATTATGACATTCTCCTCTATCACGATTATGCTCAAATTTGATTGAATCATTCAAACGTGCAATTTATTCTTCCACCGTAATCATCTCATATAAAGTATCATTTTCTGGTAATGTTGATAGTAAAAAACACAACTAATAAGTATTTTTTAAACAAAAAAATAATATTTCATTAAAATACAAAAAACATTACTTCTTTTCTCATTTTTCAAAAACTATTCTTTGATCCATTCAATGGCAAAGACAAGACTATGAATCATCCTTTTTAGCAATAGGATGATCTTCCTTATTTTTCTTTTTTTTCCAATGCACTTTTTTCTATTTTATTGCTATAAAGTAAATCGACAAAATTAAAAATTAAATAAATTATACAAAGAACCTATCAAATCTGATGGAATTTAAAATTATACTCACCTCTCATGCTCTTGGATCCCCTGCCCTTAAAATTAAATTGTAATAAATAATAATTTAATATTATTTATTCAAGCATCCCCATATAAGCATCTAATTTATATTTAATATAATATCCTTTTGTTTCTTAAAAAAACTACTATTATATGACATAAGAAATGCAAAATAATATTAATAATAAAAACAAAAGAAAAATTGAAAATCAAAAGCATTGTATTATTATGACATTTTTGTTCAAATTAATACAATTTTACGTTCATAAAAAGACAGTTAATATGGCATAGTAGATATTCACTACGGACTTACAATTTGCATTGAACTGCATACTCAAACACACGTCAATTGATTCACATAACATAAGTACAAACATCTACATTGTCAACATTAATAATCAAAGTACCTGACACTAAGAAATAATAAAAATACAAATCATTTATATGACATCATTAACCAGTAAAGTACTTGATACTAAGAGGAAAAAAACAAATCAAAGAACTACAAATCATGACAAGCAAAATATAACTATTTCTGAAAAATAAAACTCGTAAATCATATTTATAACATGATAAAGACAAAAAACAAGGCAACAACCATATTATGTGAAATTATTATTTTTGAATCTCTTGTGACTAATATATAATTGTATATGAGGAGGAATTTCTTAAAACATTATGCACTTCATTTTTTTTTTGAAATTAAAACTATACAATTATATAAAATTTAAGTGTTGTTATTTTCTCAAATAATCTAAAATTAAAACTCTCTATTTATTTTCAATAATTGATTTTTTGTTATATACTCAAATAAATATAAAAAATAAAAAAAACTAGTTTTATAAGTATAATAGAAATTTTATTATTGTGAGAGTTTTATTCTGGAAAATTAAATAATCATTATTATTTGTATAATTGTAATTCCACCTCTCATTCATTCAATTATATAAAATTTCCTATCTTGAAGAAAATATAAGTATTATTGATTCATACGATTGTAACTCACCTATCATGGGTATAATTATATGAATTTTATTTTATAAAATAATTAAATTAATTTTAATTATAATAAAAATGACATTTATAATAGTTATACCCTATATGTAAGTTATTATTAATATAATTTTTTGTTCAATGTACTTGTGATTTGTGATTATGTAAATTATAGTTCGAATACTTTATCGGTATTAATATTTTTGTGACAAAATATTTGTACATTGTTATA
>CATIWC010003900.1:0-42489 GCA_948472305.1 Vicia faba | reverse complement strand
AGTACGAGTGTATATGAAATATGTGTCATTAATTAATATTCTTTTAACTTAGTTTCTTATTGATGAAGTAACCTAAAATTTGGTGATGGAGAAGAAGAAAAATATTGAAATTGTTTAAATCTAAGTATACCATAATACAATATGAATATGATAAATAAATATACTATCGAACCTCATTTTATAATTTTTATTAATACAAGTGTATATCAAATATGTGTCATTAATTAATAGTCCTTTTAACTTAGTTTCTTAGTGATGAAGTAACCTATAATTTGGTGATGAGAAGAAGAAAGATATTGAAATTGTTTACATCTATAATACCAAAATACAATATGAATATGGTCAATAAATATACTATCGAGCCTCATTATATAATTTTAATTATTACAAGTGTGTATGAAATATGTGTCATTAATTAATAGACTTTCAAATTAGTTTCTCACTGATGAAGTAACCTAAAAATTTGTTGATGGAGATGAAGAAAGATATTCAAATTTTTTTACATCTATTATACCAAAATAGAATATAAATTTGGTGTATAAATATACTATCGAGTCTATGAAAGATGTGTCATTAATAAATAGTCTTTAAACTTGGTTTCTTAGTGATGAAGCAACCTAAAATTTGTTAATGTTGAGAGAGAAAATTATTGAAATTGTTTACATCTTATATACCATAATACAATATGAATATGGTGAATAAATATATATCAAACCTCATTATATAATTTTAATTATTCACAAGTGTATATGAAATTTGTGTCATTAATTAATAGTCTTTTAACTTAGTTTCTTAGTGATGAGTTAACCTAAAATTAAAGATATTGAAATTGTTTACATCTATTATACCAAAATATAATATAAATATGGTTAATAAATATACTATCGAGTCTCATTATCTAATTTTAATTATTACGAGTGTATATGAAATATGTGTCATTAATTAATATTCTTTTAGCTTAGTTTTTTAGTGATGAAGTAACTTAAAATTTGGCGATGGAGAAGAAGAAAGATATTGAAATTGTTTATATCTATAATACAAAAATACAATATGAATATGGTCAATAAATATACTATCGTGGCTCATTATATAATTTTAATTGTTACAAGTGTAGATGAAATATGTGTCATTAATAAATAGTCTTTTAACTTGGTTTCTTAGTGATGAAGTTACCTAAAATTTGCTAATGTTGAGTGATAAAACTATTGAAATTGTTTACATCTTATATTCCATAATACAATATGAATATGTTGAATAAATATACTATTGAACCTTATTATATAATTTTAATTATTAAGAGTGTATGCAAAATATGTGTCATTAATTAATAGTCTTTTAACTTAGTTTCTTCGTGATGAAGTAACCTAAAATTTGGTGATGGAGAAGAAGAAAGATATTGAAATTGTTTACATCTGTAATACAAAAAGACAATATGAATATGGTCAATAACTATACTATTGAGCCTCATTATATAATTTTAATTATTACAAGTATATATGAAGTATGTGTCATTAATTAATAGTCTTTTAACTTAGTTTTTTTAGTGATGAATTAACCTAAAATTTGTTGATGGAGAAGAAGAAAGATATTGAAATTGTTTACATCTATTACACCATAATACAATATGAATATGGTAAATAAATATATTATCGAGTCTCATTATATAATATCAATTATTACGAGTGTATAAGAAATATGTGTCATTAATTAATAGTCTTTTCACTTAGTTTCTTAGTCATGAAGTAACCTAAAATTTGGTGATGGAGAAGAAGAAAAATATTAAAATTGTTTACATCTAATTTATCATAATACAATATGAAGATGGTGAATAAATATACTATCGAAACTCATTATATAATTTTAATTATTACAAGTGTATATGAAATATGTGTCATTAGTAAATAGTCTTTTAACTTAGTATCTTAGTGATGAAGTAACCTAAATTTGGTGGTAGACAAGAAGAAAAATATTGAACTTGTTTACATCTATTAAACCATAATACAATATGAATTTCGTGAATAAAATATACTATCGAGCTTTATTATCTAATTTTAATTAGTACGAGTGTATATGAAATATGTGTCATTAATTAATATTCTTTTAACTTAGTTTCTTATTGATGAAGTAACCTAAAATTTGGTGATGGAGAAGAGAAAAAATATTGAAATTGTTTAAATCTAATATACCATAATACAATATGAATATGATAAATAAATATACTATCGAACCTCATTTTATAATTTTTATTAATACAAGTGTATATCAAATATGTGTCATTAATTAATAGTCTTTTAACTTAGTTTCTTAGTGATGAAGTAACCTATAATTTGGTGATGGAGAAGAAGAAAGATATTGAAATTGTTTACATCTATAATACCAAAATACAATATGAATATGGTCAATAAATATACTATCGAGCCTCATTATATAATTTTAATTATTACAAGTGTGTATGAAATATGTGTCATTAATTAATAGACTTTCAAATTAGTTTTCTCACTGATGAAGTAACCTAAAATTTGTTGATGGAGATGAAGAAAGATATTCAAATTTTTTACATCTATTATACCAAAATAGAATATAAATTTGGTGTATAAATATACTATCGAGTCTATGAAAGATGTGTCATTAATAAATAGTCCTTTAAACTTGGTTTTCTTAGTGATGAAGCAACCTAAAATTTGTTAATGTTGAGAGAGAAAATTATTGAAATTGTTTACATCTTATATACCATAATACAATATGAATATGGTGAATAAATATAATATCAAACCTCATTATATAATTTTAATTATTCACAAGTGTATATGAAATTTGTTTCATTAATTAATAGTCTTTTAACTTAGTTTCTTAGTGATGAGTTAACCTAAAATTAAAGATATTGAAATTGTTTACATCTATTATACCAAAATATAATATAAATATGGTTAATAAATATACTATCGAGTCTCATTATCTAATTTTAATTATTACGAGTGTATATGAAATATGTGTCATTAATTAATATTCTTTTAGATTAGTTTTTTAGTGATGAAGTAACTTAAAATTTGGCGATGGAGAAGAAGAAAGATATTGAAATTGTTTATATCTATAATACAAAAATACAATATGAATATGGTCAATAAATATACTATCGTGGCTCATTATATAATTTTAATTGTTACAAGTGTAGATGAAATATGTGTCATTAATAAATAGTCTTTTAACTTGGTTTCTTAGTGATGAAGTTACCTAAAATTTGCTAATGTTGAGTGATAAAACTATTGAAATTGTTTACATCTTATATTCCATAATACAATATGAATATGTTGAATAAATATACTATTGAACCTTATTATATAATTTTAATTATTAAGAGTGTATGCGAAATATGTGTCATTAATTAATAGTCTTTTAACTTAGTTTCTTCGTGATGAAGTAACCTAAAATTTGGTGATGGAGAAGAAGAAAGATATTGAAATTGTTTACATCTGTAATACAAAAAGACAATATGAATATGGTCAATAACAATACTATTGAGCCTCATTATATAATTTTAATTATTACAAGTATATATGAAATCTGTGTCATTAATTAATAGTCTTTTAACTTAGTTTTTTAGTGATGAATTAACCTAAAATTTGTTGATGGAGAAGAAGAAAGATATTGAAATTGTTTACATCTATTACACCATAATACAATATGAATATGGTAAATAAATATATTATCGAGTCTCATTATATAATATTAATTATTACGAGTGTATAAGAAATATGTGTCATTAATTAATAGTCTTTTCACTTAGTTTCTTAGTCATGAAGTAACCTAAAATTTGGCGATGGAGAAGAAGAAAAATATTGAAATTGTTTACATCTAATTTATCATAATACAATATGAATATGGTGAATAAATATACTATCGAACCTCATTATATAATTTTAATTATTACAAGTGTATATGAAATATGTGTCATTAGTAAATAGTCTTTTAACTTAGTATCTTAGTGATGAAGTAACCTAAATTTGGTGGTAGACAAGAAGAAAAATACTGAACTTGTTTACATCTATTAAACCATAATACAATATGAATTTTGTGAATAAATATACTATCGAGCTTTATTATCTAATTTTAATTAGTACGAGTGTATATGAAATATGTGTCATTAATTAATATTCTTTTAACTTAGTTTCTTATTGATGAAGTAACCTAAAATTTGGTGATGGAGAAGAAGAAAAATATTGAAATTGTTTAAATCTAATATACCATAATACAATATGAATATGATAAATAAATATACTATCGAACCTCATTTTATAATTTTTATTAATACAAGTGTATATCAAATATGTGTCATTAATTAATAGTCTTTTAACTTAGTTTCTTAGTGATGAAGTAACCTATAATTTGGTGATGGAGAAGAAGAAAGATATTGAAATTGTTTACATCTATAATACCAAAATACAATATGAATATGGTCAATAAATATACTATCGAGCCTCATTATATAATTTTAATTATTACAAGTGTGTATGAAATATGTGTCATTAATTAATAGACTTTCAAATTAGTTTCTCACTGATGAAGTAACCTAAAATTTGTTGATGGAGATGAAGAAAGATATTCAAATTTTTTACATCTATTATACCAAAATAGAATATAAATTTGGTGTATAAATATACTATCGAGTCTATGAAAGATGTGTCATTAATAAATAGTCTTTAAACTTGGTTTCTTAGTGATGAAGCAACCTAAAATTTGTTAATGTTGAGAGAGAAAATTATTGAAATTGTTTACATCTTATATACCATAATACAATATGAATATGGTGAATAAATATAATATCAAACTCATTATATAATTTTAATTATTCACAAGTGTATATGAAATTTGTTTCATTAATTAATAGTCTTTTAAACTTAGTTTCTTAGTGATGAGTTAACCTAAAATTAAAGATATTGAAATTGTTTACATCTATTATACCAAAATATAATATAAATATGGTTAATAAATATACTATCGAGTCTCATTATCTAATTTTAATTATTACGAGTGTATATGAAATATGTGTCATTAATTAATATTCTTTTAGCTTAGTTTTTTTAGTGATGAAGTAACTTAAAATTTGGCGATGGAGAAGAAGAAAGATATTGAAATTGTTTATATCTATAATACAAAAATACAATATGAATATGGTCAATAAATATACTATCGTGGCTCATTATATAATTTTTAATTGTTACAAGTGTAGATGAAATATGTGTCATTAATAAATAGTCTTTTAACTTGGTTTCTTAGTGATGAAGTTACCTAAAATTTGCTAATGTTGAGTGATAAAACTATTGAAATTGTTTACATCTTATATTCCATAATACAATATGAATATGTTGAATAAATATACTATTGAACCTTATTATATAATTTTAATTATTAAGAGTGTATGCGAAATATGTGTCATTAATTAATAGTCTTTTAACTTAGTTTCTTCGTGATGAAGTAACCTAAAATTTGGTGATGGAGAAGAAGAAAGATATTGAAATTGTTTACATCTGTAATACAAAAAGACAATATGAATATGGTCAATAACAATACTATTGAGCCTCATTATATAATTTTAATTATTACAAGTATATATGAAATCTGTGTCATTAATTAATAGTCTTTTAACTTAGTTTTTTAGTGATGAATTAACCTAAAATTTGTTGATGGAGAAGAAGAAAGATATTGAAATTGTTTACATCTATTACACCATAATACAATATGAATATGGTAAATAAATATATTATCGAGTCTCATTATATAATATTAATTATTACGAGTGTATAAGAAATATGTGTCATTAATTAATAGTCTTTTCACTTAGTTTCTTAGTCATGAAGTAACCTAAAATTTGGCGATGGAGAAGAAGAAAAATATTGAAATTGTTTACATCTAATTTATCATAATACAATATGAATATGGTGAATAAATATACTATCGAACCTCATTATATAATTTTAATTATTACAAGTGTATATGAAATATGTGTCATTAGTAAATAGTCTTTTAACTTAGTATCTTAGTGATGAAGTAACCTAAATTTGGTGGTAGACAAGAAGAAAAATACTGAACTTGTTTACATCTATTAAACCATAATACAATATGAATTTTGTGAATAAATATACTATCGAGCTTTATTATCTAATTTTAATTAGTACGAGTGTATATGAAATATGTGTCATTAATTAATATTCTTTTAACTTAGTTTCTTATTGATGAAGTAACCTAAAATTTGGTGATGGAGAAGAAGAAAAAATATTGAAAATGTTTAAATCTAATATACCATAATACAATATGAATATGATAAATAAATATACTATCGAACCTCATTTTATAATTTTTATTAATACAAGTGTATATCAAATATGTGTCATTAATTAATAGTCTTTTAACATAGTTTCTTAGTGATGAAGTAACCTATAATTTGGTGATGGAGAAGAAGAAAGATATTGAAATTGTTTACATCTATAATACCAAAATACAATATGAATATGGTCAATAAATATACTATCGAGCCTCATTATATAATTTTAATTATTACAAGTGTGTATGAAAATATGTGTCATTAATTAATAGACTTTCAAATTAGTTTCTCACTGATGAAGTAACCTAAAATTTGTTGATGGAGATGAAGAAAGATATTCAAATTGTTTACATCTATTTTACCAAAATAGAATATAAATTTGGTGTATAAATATACTATCGAGTCTATGAAAGATGTGTCATTAATAAATAGTCTTTAAACTTGGTTTCTTAGTGATGAAGCAACCTAAAATTTGTTAATGTTGAGAGAGAAAATTATTGAAATTGTTTACATCTTATATACCATAATACAATATGAATATGGTGAATAAATATAATATCAAACCTCATTATATAATTTTAATTATTCACAAGTGTATATGAAATTTGTGTCATTAATTAATAGTCTTTTAACTTAGTTTCTTAGTGATGAGTTAACCTAAAATTAAAGATATTGAAATTGTTTACATCTATTATACCAAAATATAATATAAATATGGTTAATAAATATACTATCGAGTCTCATTATCTAATTTTAATTATTACGAGTGTATATGAAATATGTGTCATTAATTAATATTCTTTTAGCTTAGTTTTTTAGTGATGAAGTAACTTAAAATTTGGCGATGGAGAAGAAGAAAGATATTGAAATTGTTTATATCTATAATACAAAAATACAATATGAATATGGTCAATAAATATACTATCGTGGCTCATTATATAATTTTAATTGTTACAAGTGTAGATGAAATATGTGTCATTAATAAATAGTCTTTTAACTTGGTTTCTTAGTGATGAAGTTACCTAAAATTTGCTAATGTTGAGTGATAAAACTATTGAAATTGTTTACATCTTATATTCCATAATACAATATGAATATGTTGATAAATATACTATTGAACCTTATTATATAATTTTAATTATTAAGAGTGTATGCAAAATATGTGTCATTAATTAATAGTCTTTTAACTTAGTTTCTTCGTGATGAAGTAACCTAAAATTTGGTGATGGAGAAGAAGAAAGATATTGAAATTGTTTACATCTGTAATACAAAAAGACAATATGAATATGGTCAATAACTATACTATTGAGCCTCATTATATAATTTTAATTATTACAAGTATATATGAAATATGTGTCATTAATTAATAGTCTTTTAACTTAGTTTTTTAGTGATGAATTAACCTAAAATTTGTTGATGGAGAAGAAGAAAGATATTGAAATTGTTTACATCTATTACACCATAATACAATATGAATATGGTAAATAAATATATTATCGAGTCTCATTATATAATATTAATTATTACGAGTGTATAAGAAATATGTGTCATTAATTAATAGTCTTTTCACTTAGTTTCTTAGTCATGAAGTAACCTAAAATTTGGTGATGGAGAAGAAGAAAAATATTAAAATTGTTTACATCTAATTTATCATAATACAATATGAAGATGGTGAATAAATATACTATCGAAACTCATTATATAATTTTAATTATTATAGGTGTATATGAAATATGTGTCATTAGTAAATAGTCTTTTAACTTAGTATCTTAGTGATGAAGTAACCTAAATTTGGTGGTAGACAAGAAGAAAAATATTGAACTTGTTTACATCTATTAAACCATAATACAATATGAATTTCGTGAATAAATATACTATCGAGCTTTATTATCTAATTTTAATTAGTACGAGTGTATATGAAATATGTGTCATTAATTAATATTCTTTTAACTTAGTTTCTTATTGATGAAGTAACCTAAAATTTGGTGATTGAGAAGAAGAAAAATATTGAAATTGTTTAAATCTAATATACCATAATACAATATGAATATGATAAATAAATATACTATCGAACCTCATTTTATAATTTTTATTAATACAAGTGTATATCAAATATGTGTCATTAATTAATAGTCTTTTAACTTAGTTTCTTAGTGATGAAGTAACCTATAATTTGGTGATGGAGAAGAAGAAAGATATTGAAATTGTTTACATCTATAATACCAAAATACAATATGAATATGGTCAATAAATATACTATCGTGCCTCATTATATAATTTTAATTATTACAAGTGTGTATGAAATATGTGTCATTAATTAATTGTCTTTCAAATTAGTTTCTCACTGATGAAGTAACCTAAAATTTGTTGATGGAGATGAAGAAAGATATTCAAATTGTTTACATCTATTATACCAAAATAGAATATAAATATGGTGTATAAATATACTATCGAGTATATGAAAGATGTGTCATTAATAAATAGTCTTTTAACTTGGTTTCTTAGTGATGAAGCAACCTAAAATTTGTTAATGTTGAGAGAGAAAATTATTGAAATTGTTTACATCTTATATATCATAATACAATATGAATATGGTGAATAAATATAATATCGAACCTCATTATATAATTTTAATTATTCACAAGTGTATATGAAATTTGTGTCATTAATTAATAGTCTTTTAACTTAGTTTCTTAGTGATGAGTTAACCTAAAATTAAAGATATTGAAATTGTTTACATCTATTATACCAAAATAGAATATAAATATGGTTAATAAATATACTATCGAGTCTCATTATCTAATTTTAATTATTACGAGTGTATATGAAATATGTGTCATTAATTAATATTCTTTTAGCTTAGTTTTTTAGTGATTAAGTAACTTAAAATTTGGCGATGGAGAAGAAGAAAGATATTGAAATTGTTTACATCTATAACACAAAAATACAATATGAATATGGTCAGTAAATATACTATCGTGTCTCATTATATAATTTTAATTGTTACAAGTGTAGATGAAATATGTGTCATTAATAAATAGTCTTTTAACTTGGTTTCTTAGTGATGAAGTAACCTAAAATTTGCTAATGTTGAGTGATAAAACTATTGAAATTGTTTACATCTTATATTCCATAATACAATATGAATATGTTGAATAAATATACTATTGAACCTTATTATATAATTTTAATTATTAAGAGTGTATGCGAAATATGTGTCATTAATTAATAGTCTTTTAACTTAGTTTCTTCGTAATGAAGTAACCTAAAATTTGGTGATGGAGAAGAAGAAAGATATTGAAATTGTTTACATCTGTAATACGAAAAGACAATATGAATATGGTCAATAACTATACTATTGAGCCTCATTATATAATTTTAATTATAACAAGTATATATGAAATATGTGTCATTAATTAATAGTCTTTTAACTTAGTTTTTTAGTGATGAATTAACCTAAAATTTGTTGATGGAGAAGAAGAAAGATATTGAAATTGTTTACATCTATTACACCATAATACAATATGAATATGGTAAATAAATATATTATCGAGTCTCATTATATAATATCAATTATTACGAGTGTATAAGAAATATGTGTCATTAATTAATAGTCTTTTCACTTAGTTTCTTAGTCATGAAGTAACCTAAAATTTGGTGATGGAGAAGAAGAAAAATATTGAAATTGTTTACATCTAATTTATCATAATACAATATGAATATGGTGAATAAATATACTATCGAACCTCATTATATAATTTTAATTATTACAAGTGTATATGAAATATGTGTCATTAGTAAATAGTCTTTTAACTTAGTATCTTAGTGATGAAGTAACCTAAATTTGGTGGTAGACAAGAAGAAAAATATTGAACTTGTTTACATCTATTAAACCATAATACAATATGAATTTCGTGAATAAATATACTATCGAGCTTTATTATCTAATTTTAATTAGTACGAGTGTATATGAAATATGTGTCATTAATTAATATTCTTTTAACTTAGTTTCTTATTGATGAAGTAACCTAAAATTTGGTGATGGAGAAGAAGAAAAATATTGAAATTGTTTAAATCTAATATACCATAATACAATATGAATATGATAAATAAATATACTATCGAACCTCATTTTATAATTTTTATTAATACAAGTGTATATCAAATATGTGTCATTAATTAATAGTCTTTTAACTTAGTTTCTTAGTGATGAAGTAACCTATAATTTGGTGATGGAGAAGAAGAAAGATATTGAAATTGTTTACATCTATAATACCAAAATACAATATGAATATGGTCAATAAATATACTATCGAGCCTCATTATATAATTTTAATTATTACAAGTGTGTATGAAATATGTGTCATTAATTAATAGACTTTCAAATTAGTTTCTCACTGATGAAGTAACCTAAAATTTGTTGATGGAGATGAAGAAAGATATTCAAATTTTTTACATCTATTATACCAAAATAGAATATAAATTTGGTGTATAAATATACTATCGAGTCTATGAAAGATGTGTCATTAATAAATAGTCTTTAAACTTGGTTTCTTAGTGATGAAGCAACCTAAAATTTGTTAATGTTGAGAGAGAAAATTATTGAAATTGTTTACATCTTATATACCATAATACAATATGAATATGGTGAATAAATATAATATCAAACCTCATTATATAATTTTAATTATTCACAAGTGTATATGAAATTTGTTTCATTAATTAATAGTCTTTTAACTTAGTTTCTTAGTGATGAGTTAACCTAAAATTAAAGATATTGAAATTGTTTACATCTATTATACCAAAATATAATATAATATGGTTAATAAATATACTATCGAGTCTCATTATCTAATTTTATTATTACGAGTGTATATGAAATATGTGTCATTAATTAATATTCTTTTAGCTTAGTTTTTTAGTGATGAAGTAACTTAATATTTGGCGATGGAGAAGAAGAAAGATATTGAAATTGTTTATATCTATAATACAAAAAATACAATATGAATATGGTCAATAAATATACTATCGTGGCTCATTATATAATTTTAATTGTTACAAGTGTAGATGAAATATGTGTCATTAATAAATAGTCCTTTTAACTTGGTTTCTTAGTGATGAAGTTACCTAAAATTTGCTAATGTTGAGTGATAAAACTATTGAAATTGTTTACATCTTATATTCCATAATACAATATGAATATGTTGAATAAATATACTATTGAACCTTATTATATAATTTTAATTATTAAGAGTGTATGCGAAATATGTGTCATTAATTAATAGTCTTTTAACTTAGTTTCTTCGTGATGAAGTAACCTAAAATTTGGTGATGGAGAAGAAGAAAGATATTGAAATTGTTTACATCTGTAATACAAAAAGACAATATGAATATGGTCAATAACAATACTATTGAGCCTCATTATATAATTTAAATTATTACAAGTATATATGAAATCTGTGTCATTAATTAATAGTCTTTTAACTTAGTTTTTTAGTGATGAATTAACCTAAAATTTGTTGATGGAGAAGAAGAAAGATATTGAAATTGTTTACATCTATTACACCATAATACAATATGAATATGGTAAATAAATATATTATCGAGTCTCATTATATAATATTAATTATTACGAGTGTATAAGAAATATGTGTCATTAATTAATAGTCTTTTCACTTAGTTTCTTAGTCATGAAGTAACCTAAAATTTGGCGATGGAGAAGAAGAAAAATATTGAAATTGTTTACATCTAATTTATCATAATACAATATGAATATGGTGAATAAATATACTATCGAACCTCATTATATAATTTTAATTATTACAAGTGTATATGAAATATGTGTCATTAGTAAATAGTCTTTTAACTTAGTATCTTAGTGATGAAGTAACCTAAATTTGGTGGTAGACAAGAAGAAAAATATTGAACTTGTTTACATCTATTAAACCATAATACAATATGAATTTCGTGAATAAATATACTATCGAGCTTTATTATCTAATTTTAATTAGTACGAGTGTATATGAAATATGTGTCATTAATTAATATTCTTTTAACTTAGTTTCTTATTGATGAAGTAACCTAAAATTTTGGTGATGGAGAAGAAGAAAAATATTGAAATTGTTTAAATCTAATATACCATAATACAATATGAATATGATAAATAAATATACTATCGAACCTCATTTTATAATTTTTATTAATACAAGTGTATATCAAATATGTGTCATTAATTAATAGTCTTTTAACTTAGTTTCTTAGTGATGAAGTAACCTATAATTTGGTGATGGAGAAGAAGAAAGATATTGAAATTGTTTACATCTATAATACCAAAATACAATATGAATATGGTCAATAAATATACTATCGAGCCTCATTATATAATTTTAATTATTACAAGTGTGTATGAAATATGTGTCATTAATTAATAGACTTTCAAATTAGTTTCTCACTGATGAAGTAACCTAAAATTTGTTGATGGAGATGAAGAAAGATATTCAAATTTTTTACATCTATTATACCAAAATAGAATATAAATTTGGTGTATAAATATACTATCGAGTCTATGAAAGATGTGTCATTAATAAATAGTCTTTAAACTTGGTTTCTTAGTGATGAAGCAACCTAAAAATTTGTTAATGTTGAGAGAGAAAATTATTGAAATTGTTTACATCTTATATACCATAATACAATATGAATATGGTGAATAAATATAATATCAAACCTCATTATATAATTTTAATTATTCACAAGTGTATATGAAATTTGTTTCATTAATTAATAGTCTTTTAACTTAGTTTCTTAGTGATGAGTTAACCTAAAATTAAAGATATTGAAATTGTTTACATCTATTATACCAAAATATAATATAAATATGGTTAATAAATATACTATCGAGTCTCATTATCTAATTTTAATTATTACGAGTGTATATGAAATATGTGTCATTAATTAATATTCTTTTAGCTTAGTTTTTTAGTGATGAAGTAACTTAATATTTGGCGATGGAGAAGAAGAAAGATATTGAAATTGTTTATATCTATAATACAAAAATACAATATGAATATGGTCAATAAATATACTATCGTGGCTCATTATATAATTTTAATTGTTACAAGTGTAGATGAAATATGTGTCATTAATAAATAGTCTTTTAACTTGGTTTCTTAGTGATGAAGTTACCTAAAATTTGCTAATGTTGAGTGATAAAACTATTGAAATTGTTTACATCTTATATTCCATAATACAATATGAATATGTTGAATAAATATACTATTGAACCTTATTATATAATTTTAATTATTAAGAGTGTATGCGAAATATGTGTCATTAATTAATAGTCTTTTAACTTAGTTTCTTCGTGATGAAGTAACCTAAAATTTGGTGATGGAGAAGAAGAAAGATATTGAAATTGTTTACATCTGTAATACAAAAAGACAATATGAATATGGTCAATAACAATACTATTGAGCCTCATTATATAATTTTAATTATTACAAGTATATATGAAATCTGTGTCATTAATTAATAGTCTTTTAACTTAGTTTTTTAGTGATGAATTAACCTAAAATTTGTTGATGGAGAAGAAGAAAGATATTGAAATTGTTTACATCTATTACACCATAATACAATATGAATATGGTAAATAAATATATTATCGAGTCTCATTATATAATATTAATTATTACGAGTGTATAAGAAATATGTGTCATTAATTAATAGTCTTTTCACTTAGTTTCTTAGTCATGAAGTAACCTAAAATTTGGCGATGGAGAAGAAGAAAAATATTGAAATTGTTTACATCTAATTTATCATAATACAATATGAATATGGTGAATAAATATACTATCGAACCTCATTATATAATTTTAATTATTACAAGTGTATATGAAATATGTGTCATTAGTAAATAGTCTTTTAACTTAGTATCTTAGTGATGAAGTAACCTAAATTTGGTGGTAGACAAGAAGAAAAATACTGAACTTGTTTACATCTATTAAACCATAATACAATATGAATTTTGTGAATAAATATACTATCGAGCTTTATTATCTAATTTTAATTAGTACGAGTGTATATGAAATATGTGTCATTAATTAATATTCTTTTAACTTAGTTTCTTATTGATGAAGTAACCTAAAATTTGGTGATGGAGAAGAAGAAAAATATTGAAATTGTTTAAATCTAATATACCATAATACAATATGAATATGATAAATAAATATACTATCGAACCTCATTTTATAATTTTTATTAATACAAGTGTATATCAAATATGTGTCATTAATTAATAGTCTTTTAACATAGTTTCTTAGTGATGAAGTAACCTATAATTTGGTGATGGAGAAGAAGAAAGATATTGAAATTGTTTACATCTATAATACCAAAATACAATATGAATATGGTCAATAAATATACTATCGAGCCTCATTATATAATTTTAATTATTACAAGTGTGTATGAAATATGTGTCATTAATTAATAGACTTTCAAATTAGTTTCTCACTGATGAAGTAACCTAAAATTTGTTGATGGAGATGAAGAAAGATATTCAAATTGTTTACATCTATTTTACCAAAATAGAATATAAATTTGGTGTATAAATATACTATCGAGTCTATGAAAGATGTGTCATTAATAAATAGTCTTTAAACTTGGTTTCTTAGTGATGAAGCAACCTAAAATTTGTTAATGTTGAGAGAGAAAATTATTGAAATTGTTTACATCTTATATACCATAATACAATATGAATATGGTGAATAAATATAATATCAAACCTCATTATATAATTTTAATTATTCACAAGTGTATATGAAATTTGTGTCATTAATTAATAGTCTTTTAACTTAGTTTCTTAGTGATGAGTTAACCTAAAATTAAAGATATTGAAATTGTTTACATCTATTATACCAAAATATAATATAAATATGGTTAATAAATATACTATCGAGTCTCATTATCTAATTTTAATTATTACGAGTGTATATGAAATATGTGTCATTAATTAATATTCTTTTAGCTTAGTTTTTTAGTGATGAAGTAACTTAAAATTTGGCGATGGAGAAGAAGAAAGATATTGAAATTGTTTATATCTATAATACAAAAATACAATATGAATATGGTCAATAAATATACTATCGTGGCTCATTATATAATTTTAATTGTTACAAGTGTAGATGAAATATGTGTCATTAATAAATAGTCTTTTAACTTGGTTTCTTAGTGATGAAGTTACCTAAAATTTGCTAATGTTGAGTGATAAAACTATTGAAATTGTTTACATCTTATATTCCATAATACAATATGAATATGTTGAATAAATATACTATTGAACCTTATTATATAATTTTAATTATTAAGAGTGTATGCGAAATATGTGTCATTAATTAATAGTCTTTTAACTTAGTTTCTTCGTGATGAAGTAACCTAAAATTTGGTGATGGAGAAGAAGAAAGATATTGAAATTGTTTACATCTGTAATACAAAAAGACAATATGAATATGGTCAATAACTATACTATTGAGCCTCATTATATAATTTTAATTATTACAAGTATATATGAAATATGTGTCATTAATTAATAGTCTTTTAACTTAGTTTTTTAGTGATGAATTAACCTAAAATTTGTTGATGGAGAAGAAGAAAGATATTGAAATTGTTTACATCTATTACACCATAATACAATATGAATATGGTAAATAAATATATTATCGAGTCTCATTATATAATATTAATTATTACGAGTGTATAAGAAATATGTGTCATTAATTAATAGTCTTTTCACTTAGTTTCTTAGTCATGAAGTAACCTAAAATTTGGTGATGGAGAAGAAGAAAAATATTAAAATTGTTTACATCTAATTTATCATAATACAATATGAAGATGGTGAATAAATATACTATCGAACCTCATTATATAATTTTAATTATTATAGGTGTATATGAAATATGTGTCATTAGTAAATAGTCTTTTAACTTAGTATCTTAGTGATGAAGTAACCTAAATTTGGTGGTAGACAAGAAGAAAAATATTGAACTTGTTTACATCTATTAAACCATAATACAATATGAATTTCGTGAATAAATATACTATCGAGCTTTATTATCTAATTTTAATTAGTACGAGTGTATATGAAATATGTGTCATTAATTAATATTCTTTTAACTTAGTTTCTTATTGATGAAGTAACCTAAAATTTGGTGATTGAGAAGAAGAAAAATATTGAAATTGTTTAAATCTAATATACCATAATACAATATGAATATGATAAATAAATATACTATCGAACCTCATTTTATAATTTTTATTAATACAAGTGTATATCAAATATGTGTCATTAATTAATAGTCTTTTAACTTAGTTTCTTAGTGATGAAGTAACCTATAATTTGGTGATGGAGAAGAAGAAAGATATTGAAATTGTTTACATCTATAATACCAAAATACAATATGAATATGGTCAATAAATATACTATCGTGCCTCATTATATAATTTTAATTATTACAAGTGTGTATGAAATATGTGTCATTAATTAATTGTCTTTCAAATTAGTTTCTCACTGATGAAGTAACCTAAAATTTGTTGATGGAGATGAAGAAAGATATTCAAATTGTTTACATCTATTTTACCAAAATAGAATATAAATATGGTGTATAAATATACTATCGAGTATATGAAAGATGTGTCATTAATAAATAGTCTTTTAACTTGGTTTCTTAGTGATGAAGCAACCTAAAATTTGTTAATGTTGAGAGAGAAAATTATTGAAATTGTTTACATCTTATATATCATAATACAATATGAATATGGTGAATAAATATAATATCGAACCTCATTATATAATTTTAATTATTCACAAGTGTATATGAAATTTGTGTCATTAATTAATAGTCTTTTAACTTAGTTTCTTAGTGATGAGTTAACCTAAAATTAAAGATATTGAAATTGTTTACATCTATTATACCAAAATAGAATATAAATATGGTTAATAAATATACTATCGAGTCTCATTATCTAATTTTAATTATTACGAGTGTATATGAAATATGTGTCATTAATTAATATTCTTTTAGCTTAGTTTTTTAGTGATTAAGTAACTTAAAATTTGGCGATGGAGAAGAAGAAAGATATTGAAATTGTTTACATCTATAACACAAAAATACAATATGAATATGGTCAATAAATATACTATCGTGGCTCATTATATAATTTTAATTGTTACAAGTGTAGATGAAATATGTGTCATTAATAAATAGTCTTTTAACTTGGTTTCTTAGTGATGAAGTTACCTAAAATTTGCTAATGTTGAGTGATAAAACTATTGAAATTGTTTACATCTTATATTCCATATAATACAATATGAATATGTTGAATAAATATACTATTGAACCTTATTATATAATTTTAATTATTAAGAGTGTATGCGAAATATGTGTCATTAATTAATAGTCTTTTAACTTAGTTTCTTCGTGATGAAGTAACCTAAAATTTGGTGATGGAGAAGAAGAAAGATATTGAAATTGTTTACATCTGTAATACAAAAAGACAATATGAATATGGTCAATAACTATACTATTGAGCCTCATTATATAATTTTAATTATTACAAGTATATATGAAATATGTGTCATTAATTAATAGTCTTTTAACTTAGTTTTTTAGTGATGAATTAACCTAAAATTTGTTGATGGAGAAGAAGAAAGATATTGAAATTGTTTACATCTATTACACCATAATACAATATGAATATGGTAAATAAATATATTATCGAGTCTCATTATATAATATTAATTATTACGAGTGTATAAGAAATATGTGTCATTAATTAATAGTCTTTTCACTTAGTTTCTTAGTCATGAAGTAACCTAAAATTTGGTGATGGAGAAGAAGAAAAATATTAAAATTGTTTACATCTAATTTATCATAATACAATATGAAGATGGTGAATAAATATACTATCGAACCTCATTATATAATTTTAATTATTATAGGTGTATATGAAATATGTGTCATTAGTAAATAGTCTTTTAACTTAGTATCTTAGTGATGAAGTAACCTAAATTTGGTGGTAGACAAGAAGAAAAATATTGAACTTGTTTACATCTATTAAACCATAATACAATATGAATTTCGTGAATAAATATACTATCGAGCTTTATTATCTAATTTTAATTAGTACGAGTGTATATGAAATATGTGTCATTAATTAATATTCTTTTAACTTAGTTTCTTATTGATGAAGTAACCTAAAATTTGGTGATTGAGAAGAAGAAAAATATTGAAATTGTTTAAATCTAATATACCATAATACAATATGAATATGATAAATAAATATACTATCGAACCTCATTTTATAATTTTTATTAATACAAGTGTATATCAAATATGTGTCATTAATTAATAGTCTTTTAACTTAGTTTCTTAGTGATGAAGTAACCTATAATTTGGTGATGGAGAAGAAGAAAGATATTGAAATTGTTTACATCTATAATACCAAAATACAATATGAATATGGTCAATAAATATACTATCGTGCCTCATTATATAATTTTAATTATTACAAGTGTGTATGAAATATGTGTCATTAATTAATTGTCTTTCAAATTAGTTTCTCACTGATGAAGTAACCTAAAATTTGTTGATGGAGATGAAGAAAGATATTCAAATTGTTTACATCTATTATACCAAAATAGAATATAAATATGGTGTATAAATATACTATCGAGTATATGAAAGATGTGTCATTAATAAATAGTCTTTTAACTTGGTTTCTTAGTGATGAAGCAACCTAAAATTTGTTAATGTTGAGAGAGAAAATTATTGAAATTGTTTACATCTTATATATCATAATACAATATGAATATGGTGAATAAATATAATATCGAACCTCATTATATAATTTTAATTATTCACAAGTGTATATGAAATTTGTGTCATTAATTAATAGTCTTTTAACTTAGTTTCTTAGTGATGAGTTAACCTAAAATTAAAGATATTGAAATTGTTTACATCTATTATACCAAAATAGAATATAAATATGGTTAATAAATATACTATCGAGTCTCATTATCTAATTTTAATTATTACGAGTGTATATGAAATATGTGTCATTAATTAATATTCTTTTAGCTTAGTTTTTTAGTGATTAAGTAACTTAAAATTTGGCGATGGAGAAGAAGAAAGATATTGAAATTGTTTACATCTATAACACAAAAATACAATATGAATATGGTCAATAAATATACTATCGTGTCTCATTATATAATTTTAATTGTTACAAGTGTAGATGAAATATGTGTCATTAATAAATAGTCTTTTAACTTGGTTTCTTAGTGATGAAGTAACCTAAAATTTGCTAATGTTGAGTGATAAAACTATTGAAATTGTTTACATCTTATATTCCATAATACAATATGAATATGTTGAATAAATATACTATTGAACCTTATTATATAATTTTAATTATTAAGAGTGTATGCGAAATATGTGTCATTAATTAATAGTCTTTTAACTTAGTTTCTTCGTAATGAAGTAACCTAAAATTTGGTGACGGAGAAGAAGAAAGATATTGAAATTGTTTACATCTGTAATACAAAAAGACAATATGAATATGGTCAATAACTATACTATTGAGCCTCATTATATAATTTTAATTATAACAAGTATATATGAAATATGTGTCATTAATTAATAGTCTTTTAACTTAGTTTTTTAGTGATGAATTAACCTAAAATTTGTTGATGGAGAAGAAGAAAGATATTGAAATTGTTTACATCTATTACACCATAATACAATATGAATATGGTAAATAAATATATTATCGAGTCTCATTATATAATATCAATTATTACGAGTGTATAAGAAATATGTGTCATTAATTAATAGTCTTTTCACTTAGTTTCTTAGTCATGAAGTAACCTAAAATTTGGTGATGGAGAAGAAGAAAAATATTGAAATTGTTTACATCTAATTTATCATAATACAATATGAATATGGTGAATAAATATACTATCGAACCTCATTATATAATTTTAATTATTACAAGTGTATATGAAATATGTGTCATTAGTAAATAGTCTTTTAACTTAGTATCTTAGTGATGAAGTAACCTAAATTTGGTGGTAGACAAGAAGAAAAATATTGAACTTGTTTACATCTATTAAACCATAATACAATATGAATTTCGTGAATAAATATACTATCGAGCTTTATTATCTAATTTTAATTAGTACGAGTGTATATGAAATATGTGTCATTAATTAATATTCTTTTAACTTAGTTTCTTATTGATGAAGTAACCTAAAATTTGGTGATGGAGAAGAAGAAAAATATTGAAATTGTTTAAATCTAATATACCATAATACAATATGAATATGATAAATAAATATACTATCGAACCTCATTTTATAATTTTTATTAATACAAGTGTATATCAAATATGTGTCATTAATTAATAGTCTTTTAACTTAGTTTCTTAGTGATGAAGTAACCTATAATTTGGTGATGGAGAAGAAGAAAGATATTGAAATTGTTTACATCTATAATACCAAAATACAATATGAATATGGTCAATAAATATACTATCGAGCCTCATTATATAATTTTAATTATTACAAGTGTGTATGAAATATGTGTCATTAATTAATTGTCTTTCAAATTAGTTTCTCACTGATGAAGTAACCTAAAATTTGTTGATGGAGATGAAGAAAGATATTCAAATTGTTTACATCTATTATACCAAAATAGAATATAAATATGGTGTATAAATATACTATCGAGTATATGAAAGATGTGTCATTAATAAATAGTCTTTTAACTTGGTTTCTTAGTGATGAAGCAACCTAAAATTTGTTAATGTTGAGAGAGAAAATTATTGAAATTGTTTACATCTTATATACCATAATACAATATGAATATGGTGAATAAATATAATATCAAACCTCATTATATAATTTTAATTATTCACAAGTGTATATGAAATTTGTTTCATTAATTAATAGTCTTTTAACTTAGTTTCTTAGTGATGAGTTAACCTAAAATTAAAGATATTGAAATTGTTTACATCTATTATACCAAAATATAATATAAATATGGTTAATAAATATACTATCGAGTCTCATTATCTAATTTTAATTATTACGAGTGTATATGAAATATGTGTCATTAATTAATATTCTTTTAGCTTAGTTTTTTAGTGATGAAGTAACTTAAAATTTGGCGATGGAGAAGAAGAAAGATATTGAAATTGTTTATATCTATAATACAAAAATACAATATGAATATGGTCAGTAAATATACTATCTGGCTCATTATATAATTTTAATTGTTACAAGTGTAGATGAAATATGTGTCATTAATAAATAGTCTTTTAACTTGGTTTCTTAGTGATGAAGTTACCTAAAATTTGCTAATGTTGAGTGATAAAACTATTGAAATTGTTTACATCTTATATTCCATAATACAATATGAATATGTTGAATAAATATACTATTGAACCTTATTATATAATTTTAATTATTAAGAGTGTATGCGAAATATGTGTCATTAATTAATAGTCTTTTAACTTAGTTTCTTCGTGATGAAGTAACCTAAAATTTGGTGATGGAGAAGAAGAAAGATATTGAAATTGTTTACATCTGTAATACAAAAAGACAATATTAATATGGTCAATAACTATACTATTGAGCCTCATTATATAATTTTAATTATTACAAGTATATATGAAATATGTGTCATTAATTAATAGTCTTTTAACTTAGTTTTTTAGTGATGAATTAACCTAAAATTTGTTGATGGAGAAGAAGAAAGATATTGAAATTGTTTACATCTATTACACCATAATACAATATGAATATGGTAAATAAATATATTATCGAGTCTCATTATATAATATTAATTATTACGAGTGTATAAGAAATATGTGTCATTAATTAATAGTCTTTTCACTTAGTTTCTTAGTCATGAAGTAACCTAAAATTTGGTGATGGAGAAGAAGAAAAATATTAAAATTGTTTACATCTAATTTATCATAATACAATATGAAGATGGTGAATAAATATACTATCGAACCTCATTATATAATTTTAATTATTATAGGTGTATATGAAATATGTGTCATTAGTAAATAGTCTTTTAACTTAGTATCTTAGTGATGAAGTAACCTAAATTTGGTGGTAGACAAGAAGAAAAATATTGAACTTGTTTACATCTATTAAACCATAATACAATATGAATTTCGTGAATAAATATACTATCGAGCTTTATTATCTAATTTTAATTAGTACGAGTGTATATGAAATATGTGTCATTAATTAATATTCTTTTAACTTAGTTTCTTATTGATGAAGTAACCTAAAATTTGGTGATTGAGAAGAAGAAAAATATTGAAATTGTTTAAATCTAATATACCATAATACAATATGAATATGATAAATAAATATACTATCGAACCTCATTTTATAATTTTTATTAATACAAGTGTATATCAAATATGTGTCATTAATTAATAGTCTTTTAACTTAGTTTCTTAGTGATGAAGTAACCTATAATTTGGTGATGGAGAAGAAGAAAGATATTGAAATTGTTTACATCTATAATACCAAAATACAATATGAATATGGTCAATAAATATACTATCGTGCCTCATTATATAATTTTAATTATTACAAGTGTGTATGAAATATGTGTCATTAATTAATTGTCTTTCAAATTAGTTTCTCACTGATGAAGTAACCTAAAATTTGTTGATGGAGATGAAGAAAGATATTCAAATTGTTTACATCTATTATACCAAAATAGAATATAAATATGGTGTATAAATATACTATCGAGTATATGAAAGATGTGTCATTAATAAATAGTCTTTTAACTTGGTTTCTTAGTGATGAAGCAACCTAAAATTTGTTAATGTTGAGAGAGAAAATTATTGAAATTGTTTACATCTTATATATCATAATACAATATGAATATGGTGAATAAATATAATATCGAACCTCATTATATAATTTTAATTATTCACAAGTGTATATGAAATTTGTGTAATTAATTAATAGTCTTTTAACTTAGTTTCTTAGTGATGAGTTAACCTAAAATTAAAGATATTGAAATTGTTTACATCTATTATACCAAAATAGAATATAAATATGGTTAATAAATATACTATCGAGTCTCATTATCTAATTTTAATTATTACGAGTGTATATGAAATATGTGTCATTAATTAATATTCTTTTAGCTTAGTTTTTTAGTGATGAAGTAACTTAAAATTTGGCGATGGAGAAGAAGAAAGATATTGAAATTGTTTACATCTATAACACAAAAATACAATATGAATATGGTCAATAAATATATTATCGTGTCTCATTATATAATTTTAATTGTTACAAGTGTAGATGAAATATGTGTCATTAATAAATAGTCTTTTAACTTGGTTTCTTAGTGATGAAGTAACCTAAAATTTGCTAATGTTGAGTGATAAAACTATTGAAATTGTTTACATCTTATATTCCATAATACAATATGAATATGTTGAATAAATATACTATTGAACCTTATTATATAATTTTAATTATTAAGAGTGTATGCGAAATATGTGTCATTAATTAATAGTCTTTTAACTTAGTTTCTTCGTAATGAAGTAACCTAAAATTTGGTGATGGAGATAAAGAAAGATATTGAAATTGTTTACATCTGTAATACAAAAAGACAATATGAATATGGTCAATAACTATACTATTGAGCCTCATTATATAATTTTAATTATAACAAGTATATATGAAATATGTGTCATTAATTAATAGTCTTTTAACTTAGTTTTTTAGTGATGAATTAACCTAAAATTTGTTGATGGAGAAGAAGAAAGATATTGAAATTGTTTACATCTATTACACCATAATACAATATGAATATGGTAAATAAATATATTATCGAGTCTCATTATATAATATCAATTATTACGAGTGTATAAGAAATATGTGTCATTAATTAATAGTCTTTTCACTTAGTTTCTTAGTCATGAAGTAACCTAAAATTTGGTGATGGAGAAGAAGAAAAATATTGAAATTGTTTACATCTAATTTATCATAATACAATATGAATATGGTGAATAAATATACTATCGAACCTCATTATATAATTTTAATTATTACAAGTGTATATGAAATATGTGTCATTAAATAGTCTTTTAACTTAGTATCTTAGTGATGAAGTAACCTAAATTTGGTGGTAGACAAGAAGAAAAATATTGAACTTGTTTACATCTATTAAACCATAATACAATATGAATTTCGTGAATAAATATACTATCGAGCTTTATTATCTAATTTTAATTAGTACGAGTGTATATGAAATATGTGTCATTAATTAATATTCTTTTAACTTATTTTCTTATTGATGAAGTAACCTAAAATTTTGTGATGGAGAAGAAGAAAAATATTGAAATTGTTTAAATCTAATATACCATAATACAATATGAATATGATAAATAAATATACTATCGAACCTCATTTTATAATTTTTATTAATACAAGTGTATATCAAATATGTGTCATTAATTAATAGTCTTTTAACTTAGTTTCTTAGTGATGAAGTAACCTATAATTTGGTGATGGAGAAGAAGAAAGATATTGAAATTGTTTACATCTATAATACCAAAATACAAGATGAATATGGTCAATAAATATACTATCGAGCCTCATTATATAATTTTAATTATTACACGTGTGTATGAAATATGTGTCATTAATTAATAGAGTTTCAAATTAGTTTCTCGCTGATGAAGTAACCTAAAATTTGTTGATGGAGATGAAGAAAGATATTCAAATTGTTTACATCTATTATACCAAAATAGAATATAAATTTGGTATATAAATATACTATCGAGTCTATGAAAGATGTGTCATTAATAAATAGTCTTTAAACTTGGTTTCTTAGTGATGAAGCAACCTAAAATTTGTTAATGTTGAGAGAGAAAATTATTGAAATTGTTTACATCTTATATACCATAATACAATATGAATATGGTGAATAAATATAATATCAAACCTCATTATATAATTTTAATTATTCACAAGTGTATATGAAATTTGTTTCATTAATTAATAGTCTTTTAACTTAGTTTCTTAATGATGAGTTAACCTAAATTAAAGATATTGAAATTGTTTACATCTATTATACCAAAATAGAATTAAATATGGTTAATAAATATACTATCGAGTCTCATTATCTAATTTTAATTATTACAAGTGTATATGAAATATGTGTCATTAGTAAATAGTCTTTTAACTTAGTATCTTAGTGATGAAGTAACCTAAATTTGGTGGTAGACAAGAAGAAAAATATTGAACTTGTTTACATCTATTAAACCATAATACAATATGAATTTCGTGAATAAATATACTATCGAGCTTTATTATCTAATTTTAATTAGTACGAGTGTATATGAAATATGTGTCATTAATTAATATTCTTTTAACTTAGTTTCTTATTGATGAAGTAACCTAAAATTTGGTGATGGAGAAGAAGAAAAATATTGAAATTGTTTAAATCTAATATACCATAATACAATATGAATATGATAAGTAATATACTATCGAACCTCATTTATAATTTTTATTAATACAAGTGTATATCAAATATGTGTCATTAATTAATAGTCTTTTAACATAGTTTCTTAGTGATGAAGTAACCTATAATTTGGTGATGGAGAAGAAGAAAGATGTTGAAATTGTTTACATCTATAATACCAAAATACAATATGAATATGGTCAATAAATATACTATCGAGCCTCATTATATAATTTTAATTATTACAAGTGTGTATGAAATATGTGTCATTAATTAATAGACTTTCAAATTAGTTTCTCACTGATGAAGTAACCTAAAATTTGTTGATGGAGATGAAGAAAGATATTCAAATTGTTTACATCTATTTTACCAAAATAGAATATAAATTTGGTGTATAAATATACTATCGAGTCTATGAAAGATGTGTCATTAATAAATAGTCTTTAAACTTGGTTTCTTAGTGATGAAGCAACCTAAAATTTGTTAATGTTGAGAGAGAAAATTATTGAAATTGTTTACATCTTATATACCATAATACAATATGAATATGGTGAATAAATATAATATCAAACCTCATTATATAATTTTAATTATTCACAAGTGTCATATGAAATTTGTGTCATTAATTAATAGTCTTTTAACTTAGTTTCTTAGTGATGAGTTAACCTAAAATTAAAGATATTGAAATTGTTTACATCTATTATACCAAAATATAATATAAATATGGTTAATAAATATACTATCGAGTCTCATTATCTAACTTTAATTATTACGAGTGTATATGAATATGTGTCATTAATTAATATTCTTTTAGCTTAGTTTTTTAGTGATGAAGTAACTTAAAATTTGGCGATGGAGAAGAAGAAAGATATTGAAATTGTTTATATCTATAATACAAAAATACAATATGAATATGGTCAATAAATATACTATCGTGGCTCATTATATAATTTTAATTGTTACAAGTGTAGATGAAATATGTGTCATTAATAAATAGTCTTTTAACTTGGTTTCTTAGTGATGAAGTTACCTAAAATTTGCTAATGTTGAGTGATAAAACTATTGAAATTGTTTACATCTTATATTCCATAATACAATATGAATATGTTGAATAAATATACTATTGAACCTTATTATATAATTTTAATTATTAAGAGTGTATGCGAAATATGTGTCATTAATTAATAGTCTTTTAACTTAGTTTCTTCGTGATGAAGTAACCTAAAATTTGGTGATGGAGAAGAAGAAAGATATTGAAATTGTTTACATCTGTAATACAAAAAGACAATATGAATATGGTCAATAACTATACTATTGAGCCTCATTATATAATTTTAATTATTACAAGTATATATGAAATATGTGTCATTAATTAATAGTCTTTTAACTTAGTTTTTTAGTGATGGATTAACCTAAAATTTGTTGATGGAGAAGAAGAAAGATATTGAAATTGTTTACATCTATTACACCATAATACAATATGAATATGGTAAATAAATATATTATCGAGTCTCATTATATAATATTAATTATTACGAGTGTATAAGAAATATGTGTCATTAATTAATAGTCTTTTCACTTAGTTTCTTAGTCATGAAGTAACCTAAAATTTGGCGATGGAGAAGAAGAAAAATATTGAAATTGTTTACATCTAATTTATCATAATACAATATGAATATGGTGAATAAATATACTATCGAACCTCATTATATAATTTTAATTATTACAAGTGTATATGAAATATGTGTCATTAGTAAATAGTCTTTTAACTTAGTATCTTAGTGATGAAGTAACCTAAATTTGGTGGTAGACAAGAAGAAAAATACTGAACTTGTTTACATCTATTAAACCATAATACAATATGAATTTTGTGAATAAATATACTATCGAGCTTTATTATCTAATTTTAATTAGTACGAGTGTATATGAAATATGTGTCATTAATTAATATTCTTTTAACTTAGTTTCTTATTGATGAAGTAACCTAAAATTTGGTGATGGAGAAGAAGAAAAATATTGAAATTGTTTAAATCTAATATACCATAATACAATATGAATATGATAAATAAATATACTATCGAACCTCATTTTATAATTTTTATTAATACAAGTGTATATCAAATATGTGTCATTAATTAATAGTCTTTTAACTTAGTTTCTTAGTGATGAAGTAACCTATAATTTGGTGATGGAGAAGAAGAAAGATATTGAAATTGTTTACATCTATAATACCAAAATACAATATGAATATGGTCAATAAATATACTATCGAGCCTCATTATATAATTTTAATTATTACAAGTGTGTATGAAATATGTGTCATTAATTAATAGACTTTCAAATTAGTTTCTCACTGATGAAGTAACCTAAAATTGTTGATGGAGATGAAGAAAGATATTCAAATTATTTACATCTATTATACCAAAATAGAATATAAATTTGGTGTATAAATATACTATCGAGTCTATGAAAGATGTGTCATTAATAAATAGTCTTTAAACTTGGTTTCTTAGTGATGAAGCAACCTAAAATTTGTTAATGTTGAGAGAGAAAATTATTGAAATTGTTTACATCTTATATACCATAATACAATATGAATATGGTGAATAAATATAATATCAAACCTCATTATATAATTTTAATTATTCACAAGTGTATATGAAATTTGTGTCATTAATTAATAGTCTTTTAACTTAGTTTCTTAGTGATGAGTTAACCTAAAATTAAAGATATTGAAATTGTTTACATCTATTATACCCAAAATATATATAAATATGGTTAATAAATATACTATCGAGTCTCATTATCTAATTTTAATTATTACGAGTGTATATGAAATATGTGTCATTAATTAATATTCTTTTAGCTTAGTTTTTTAGTGATGAAGTAACTTAAAATTTGGCGATGGAGAAGAAGAAAGATATTGAAATTGTTTATATCTATAATACAAAAATACAATATGAATATGGTCAATAAATATACTATCGTGTCTCATTATATAATTTTAATTGTTACAAGTGTAGATGAAATATGTGTCATTAATAAATAGTCTTTTAACTTGGTTTCTTAGTGATGAAGTTACCTAAAATTTGCTAATGTTGAGTGATAAAACTATTGAAATTGTTTACATCTTATATTCCATAATGCAATATGAATATGTTGAATAAATATACTATTGAACCTTATTATATAATTTTAATTATTAAGAGTGTATGCAAAATATGTGTCATTAATTAATAGTCTTTTAACTTAGTTTCTTCGTGATGAAGTAACCTAAAATTTGGTGATGGAGAAGAAGAAAGATATTGAAATTGTTTACATCTGTAATACAAAAAGACAATATGAATATGGTCAATAACTATACTATTGAGCCTCATTATATAATTTTAATTATTACAAGTATATATGAAATATGTGTCATTAATTAATAGTCTTTTAACTTAGTTTTTTAGTGATGAATTAACCTAAAATTTGTTGATGGAGAAGAAGAAAGATATTGAAATTGTTTACATCTATTACACCATAATACAATATGAATATGGTAAATAAATATATTATCGAGTCTCATTATATAATATTAGTTATTACGAGTGTATAAGAAATATGTGTCATTAATTAATAGTCTTTTCACTTAGTTTCTTAGTCATGAAGTAACCTAAAATTTGGTGATGGAGAAGAAGATAAATATTGAAATTGTTTACATCTAATTTATCATAATACAATATGAATATGGTGAATAAATATACTATCGAACCTCATTATATAATTTTAATTATTACAAGTGTATATGAAATATGTGTCATTAGTAAATAGTCTTTTAACTTAGTATCTTAGTGATGAAGTAACCTAAATTTGGTGGTAGACAAGAAGAAAAATATTGAACTTGTTTACATCTATTAAACCATAATACAATATGAATTTCGTGAATAAATATACTATCGAGCTTTATTATCTAATTTTAATTAGTACGAGTGTATATGAAATATGTGTCATTAATTAATATTCTTTTAACTTAGTTTCTTAGTGATGAATTAACCTAAAATTTGGTGATGGAGAAGAAGTAAAATATTGAAATTGTTTAAATCTAATATACCATAATACAATATGAATATGATAAATAAATATACTATCGAACCTCATTTTATAATTTTTATTAATACAAGTGTATATCAAATATGTGTCATTAATTAATAGTCTTTTAACTTAGTTTCTTAGTGTTGAAGTAACCTATAATTTGGTGATGGAGAAGAAGAAAGATATTGAAAATGTTTACATCTATAATACCAAAATACAATATGAATATGGTCAATAAATATAGTATCGAGCCTCATTATATAATTTTAATTATTACAAGTGTGTATGAAATATGTGTCATTAATTAATAGTCTTTCAAATTAGTTTCTCACTGATGAATTAACCTAAAATTTGTTGATGGAGATGAAGAAAGATATTCAAATTGTTTACATCTATTATACCAAAATAGAATATAAATATGGTGTATAAATATACTATCGAGTCTATGAAAGATGTTTCATTAATAAATAGTCTTTTAACTTGGTTTCTTAGTGATGAAGCAACCCTAAAATTTGTTAATGTTGAGAGAGAAAATTATTGAAATTGTTTACATCTTATATACCATAATACAATATGAATATGGTGAATAAATATAATATCGAACCTCATTATATAATTTTAATTATTCACAAGTGTATATGAAATTTGTGTCATTAATTAATAGTCTTTTAACTTAGTTTCTTAGTGATGAGTTAACCTAAAATTAAAGATATTGAAATTGTTTACATCTATTATACCAAAATAGAATATAAATATGGTTAATAAATATACTATCGAGTCTCATTATCTAATTTTAATTATTACGAGTGTATATGAAATATGTGTCATTAATTAATATTCTTTTAGCTTAGTTTTTTAGTGATGAAGTAACTTAAAATTTGGCGATGGAGAAGAAGAAAGATATTGAAATTGTTTACATCTATAATACAAAAATACAATATGAATATGGTCAATAAATATACTATCGTGTCTCATTATATAATTTTAATTGTTACAAGTGTAGATGAAATATGTGTCATTAATAAATAGTCTTTTAACTTGGTTTCTTAGTGATGAAGTAACCTAAAATTTGCTAATGTTGAGTGATAAAACTATTGAAATTGTTTACATCTTATATTCCATAATACAATATGAATATGTTGAATAAATATACTATTGAACCTTATTATATAATTTTAATTATTAAGAGTGTATGTGAAATATGTGTCATTAATTAATAGTCTTTTAACTTGGTTTCTTCGTGATGAAGTAACCTAAAATTTGGTGATGGAGAAGAAGAAAGATATTGAAATTGTTTACATCTGTAATACAAAAAGACAATATGAATATGGTCAATAACTATACTATTGAGCCTCATTATATAATTTTAATTATTACAAGTATATATGAAATATGTGTCATTAATTAATAGTCTTTTAACTTAGTTTTTTAGTGATGAATTAACCTAAAATTTGTTGATGGAGAAGAAGAAAGATATTGAAATTGTTTACATCTATTACACCATAATACAATATGAATATGGTAAATAAATATATTATCGAGTCTCATTATATAATATTAATTATTACGAGTGTATAAGAAATATGTGTCATTAATTAATAGTCTTTTCACTTAGTTTCTTAGTCATGAAGTAACCTAAAATTTGGTGATGGAGAAGAAGAAAAATATTGAAATTGTTTACATCTAATTTATCATAACACAATATGAATATGGTGAATAAATATACTATCGAACCTCATTATATAATTTTAATTATTACAAGTGTATATGAAATATGTGTCATTAGTAAATAATCTTTTAACTTAGTATCTTAGTGATGAAGTAACCTAAATTTGGTGGTAGACAAGAAGAAAAATATTGAACTTGTTTACATCTATTAAACCATAATACAATATGAATTTCGTGAATAAATATACTATCGAGCTTTATTATCTAATTTTAATTAGTACGAGTGTATATGAAATATGTGTCATTAATTAATATTCTTTTAACTTAGTTTCTTAGTGATGAAGTAACCTAAAATTTGGTGATGGAGAAGAAGAAAAATATTGAAATTGTTTAAATCTAATATACCATAATACAATACGAATATGATAAATAAATATACTATCGAACCTCATTTTATACTTTTTATTAATACAAGTGTATATCAAATATTTGTCATTAATTAATAGTCTTTTAACTTAGTTTCTTTGTGATGAAGTAAACTATAATTTGGTGATGGAGAAGAAGAAAGATATTGAAATTGTTTACATCTATAATACCAAAATACAATATGAATATGGTCAATAAATATACTATCGAGCCTCATTATATAATTTTAATTATTACAAGTGTGTATGAAATATGTGTCATTAATTAATAGTCTTTCAAATTAGTTTCTCACTGATAAAGTAACCTAAAATTTGTTGATGGAGATGAAGAAAGATATTCAAATTGTTTACATCTATTATACCAAAATAGAATATAAATATGGTGTATAAATATACTATCGAGTCTATGAAAGATGTGTCATTAATAAATAGTCTTTTAACTTGGTTTCTTAGTGATGAAGCAACCTAAAATTTGTTAATGTTGAGAGAGAAAATTATTAAAATTGTTTACATCTTATATACCATAATAAAATATGAATATGGTGAATAAATATAATATCGAACCTCATTATATAATTTTAATTATTCACAAGTGTATATGAAATTTGTGTCATTAATTAATAGTCTTTTAACTTAGTTTCTTAGTGATGAGTTAACCTAAAATTAAAGATATTGAAATTGTTTACATCTATTATACCAAAATAGAATATGAATATGGTTAATAAATATACTATCGAGTCTCATTATCTAATTTTAATTATTACGAGTGTATATGAAATATGTGTCATTAATTAATATTCTTTTAGTTTAGTTTTTTAGTGATGAAGTAACTTAAAATTTGGCGATGGAGAAGAAGAAAGATATTGAAATTGTTTACATCTATAATACAAAAATACAATATGAATATGGTCAATAAATATACTATCGTGTCTCATTATATAATTTTAATTGTTACAAGTGTAGATGAAATATGTGTCATTAATAAATAGTCTTTTAACTTGGTTTCTTAGTGATGAAGTAACCTAAAATTTGCTAATGTTGAGTGATAAAACTATTGAAATTGTTTACATCTTATATTTCATAATACAATATGAATATGTTGAATAAATATACTATTGAACCTTATTATATAATTTTAATTATTAAGAGTGTATGTGAAATATGTGTCATTAATTAATAGTCTTTTAACTTGGTTTCTTCGTGATGAAGTAACCTAAAATTTGTTGATGGAGAAGAAGAAAGATATTGAAATTGTTTACATCTATTACACCATAATACAATATGAATATGGTAAATAAATATATTATCGAGTCTCATTATATAATATTAATTATTACGAGTGTATAAGAAATATGTGTCATTAATTAATAGTCTTTTCACTTAGTTTCTTAGTGATGAAGTAACCTAAAATTTGGTGATGGAGAAGAAGAAAAATATTGAAATTGTTTAAATCTAATATACCATAATACAATACGAATATGATAAATAAATATACTATCGAACCTCATTTTATACTTTTTATTAATACAAGTGTATATCAAATATTTGTCATTAATTAATAGTCTTTTAACTTAGTTTCTTTGTGATGAAGTAAACTATAATTTGGTGATGGAGAAGAAGAAAGATATTGAAATTGTTTACATCTATAATACCAAAATACAATATGAATATGGTCAATAAATATACTATCGAGCCTCATTATATAATTTTAATTATTACAAGTGTGTATGAAATATGTGTCATTAATTAATAGTCTTTCAAATTAGTTTCTCACTGATAAAGTAACCTAAAATTTGTTGATGGAGATGAAGAAAGATATTCAAATTGTTTACATCTATTATACCAAAATAGAATATAAATATGGTGTATAAATATACTGTCGAGTCTATGAAAGATGTGTCATTAATAAATAGTCTTTTAACTTGGTTTCTTAGTGATGAAGCAACCTAAAATTTGTTAATGTTGAGAGAGAAAATTATTAAAATTGTTTACATCTTATATACCATAATAAAATATGAATATGGTGAATAAATATAATATCGAACCTCATTATATAATTTTAATTATTCACAAGTGTATATGAAATTTGTGTCATTAATTAATAGTCTTTTAACTTAGTTTCTTAGTGATGAGTTAACCTAAAATTAAAGATATTGAAATTGTTTACATCTATTATACCAAAATAGAATATGAATATGGTTAATAAATATACTATCGAGTCTCATTATCTAATTTTAATTATTACGAGTGTATATGAAATATGTGTCATTAATTAATATTCTTTTAGTTTAGTTTTTTAGTGATGAAGTAACTTAAAATTTGGCGATGGAGAAGAAGAAAGATATTGAAATTGTTTACATCTATAATACAAAAATACAATATGAATATGGTCAATAAATATACTATCGTGTCTCATTATATAATTTTAATTGTTACAAGTGTAGATGAAATATGTGTCATTAATAAATAGTCTTTTAACTTGGTTTCTTAGTGATGAAGTAACCTAAAATTTGCTAATGTTGAGTGATAAAACTATTGAAATTGTTTACATCTTATATTTCATAATACAATATGAATATGTTGAATAAATATACTATTGAACCTTATTATATAATTTTAATTATTAAGAGTGTATGCGAAATATGTGTCATTAATTAATAGTCTTTTAACTTAGTTTTTTAGTGATGAATTAACCTAAAATTTGTTGATGGAGAAGAAGAAAGATATTGAAATTGTTTACATCTATTACACCATAATACAATATGAATATGGTAAATAAATATATTATCGAGTCTCATTATATAATATTAATTATTACGAGTGTATAAGAAATATGTGTCATTAATTAATAGTCTTTTCACTTAGTTTCTTAGTCATGAAGTAACCTAAAATTTGGTGATGGAGAAGAAGAAAAATATTGAAATTGTTTACATCTAATTTATCATAATACAATATGAATATGGTGAATAAATATACTATCGAACCTCATTATATAATTTTAATTATTACAAGTGTATATGAAATATGTGTCATTAGTAAATAGTCTTTTAACTTAGTATCTTAGTGATGAAGTAACCTAAATTTGGTGGTAGACAAGAAGAAAAATATTGAACTTGTTTACATCTATTAAACCATAATACAATATGAATTTCGTGAATAAATATACTATCGAGCTTTATTATCTAATTTTAATTAGTACGAGTGTATATGAAATATGTGTCATTAATTAATATTCTTTTAACTTAGTTTCTTAGTGATGAAGTAACCTAAAATTTGGTGATGGAGAAGAAGAAAAATATTGAAATTGTTTAAATCTAATATACCATAATACAATACGAATATGATAAATAAATATACTATCGAACCTCATTTTATAATTTTTATTAATACAAGTGTATATCAAATATGTGTCATTAATTAATAGTCTTTTAACTTAGTTTCTTTGTGATGAAGTAAACTATAATTTGGTGATGGAGAAGAAGAAAGATATTGAAATTGTTTACATCTATAATACCAAAATACAATATGAATATGGTCAATAAATATACTATCGAGCCTCATTATATAATTTAAATTATTACAAGTGTGTATGAAATATGTGTCATTAATTAATAGTCTTTCATATTAGTTTCTCACTGATGAAGTAACCTAAAATTTGTTGATGGAGATGAAGAAAGATATTCAAATTGTTTACATCTATTATACCAAAATAGAATATAAATATGGTGTATAAATATACTATCGAGTCTATGAAAGATGTGTCATTAATAAATAGTCTTTTAACTTGGTTTCTTAGTGATGAAGCAACCTAAAATTTGTTAATGTTGAGAGAGAAAATTATTGAAATTGTTTACATCTTATATACCATAATAAAATATGAATATGGTGAATAAATATAATATCGAACCTCATTATATAATTTTAATTATTCACAAGTGTATATGAAATTTGTGTCATTAATTAATAGTCTTTTAACTTAGTTTCTTAGTGATGAGTTAACCTAAAATTAAAGATATTGAAATTGTTTACATCTATTATACCAAAATAGAATATAAATATGGTTAGTAAATATACTATCGAGTCTCATTATCTAATTTTAATTATTACGAGTGTATATGAAATATGTGTCATTAATTAATATTCTTTTAGTTTAGTTTTTTAGTGATGAAGTAACTTAAAATTTGGCGATGGAGAAGAAGAAAGATATTGAAATTGTTTACATCTATAATACAAAAATACAATATGAATATGGTCAATAAATGTACTATCGTGTCTCATTATATAATTTTAATTGTTACAAGTGTAGATGAAATATGTGTCATTAATAAATAGTCTTTTAACTTGGTTTCTTAGTGATGAAGTAACCTAAAATTTGCTAATGTTGAGTGATAAAACTATTGAAATTGTTTACATCTTATATTTCATAATACAATATGAATATGTTGAATAAATATACTATTGAACCTTATTATATAATTTTAATTATTAAGAGTGTATGCGAAATATGTGTCATTAATTAATAGTCTTTTAACTTGGTTTCTTCGTGATGAAGTAACCTAAAATTTAGTGATGGAGAAGAAGAAAGATATTGAAATTGTTTACATCTGTAATACAAAAAGACAATATGAATATGGTCAATAACTATACTATTGAGCCTCATTATATAATTTTAATTATTACAAGTATATATGAAATATGTGTCATTAATTAATAGTCTTTTAACTTAGTTTTTTTAGTGATGAATTAACCTAAAATTTGTTGATGGAGAACAAGAAAGATATTGAAATTGTTTACATCTATTACACCATAATACAATATGAATATGGTAAATAAATATATTATCGAGTCTCATTATATAATATTAATTATTACGAGTGTATAAGAAATATGTGTCATTAATTAATAGTCTTTTCACTTAGTTTCTTAGTCATGAAGTAACATAAAATTTGGTGATGGAGAAGAAGAAAAATATTGAAATTGTTTACATCTAATTTATCATAATACAATATGAATATGGTGAATAAATATACTATCGAACCTCATTATATAATTTTAATTATTACAAGTGTATATGAAATATGTGTCATTAGTAAATAGTCTTTTAACTTAGTATCTTAGTGATGAAGTAACCTAAATTTGGTGGTAGACAAGAAGAAAAATATTGAACTTGTTACATCTATTAAACCATAATATAATATGAATTTCGTGAATAAATATACTATCGAGCTTTATTATCTAATTTTAATTAGTACGAGTGTATATGAAATATGTGTCATTAATTAATATTCTTTTAACTTAGTTTCTTAGTGATGAAGTAATCTAAAATTTGGTGATGGAGAAGAAGAAAAATATTGAAATTGTTTAAATCTAATATACCATAATACAATATGAATATGATAAATAAATATACTATCGAACCTCATTTTATAATTTTTATTAATACAAGTGTATATCAAATATGTGTTATTAATTAATAGTCTTTTAACTTAGTTTCTTAGTGATGAAGTAACCTATAATTTGGTGATGGAGAAGAAGAAAGATATTGAAATTGTTTACATCTATAATACCAAAATACAATATGAATATGGTCAATAAATATACTATCGAGCATCATTATATAATTTTAATTATTACAAGTGTGTATGAAATATGTGTCATTAATTAATAGTCTTTCAAATTAGTTTCTCACTGATGAAGTAACCTAAAATTTGTTGATGGAGATGAAGAAAGATATTCAAATTGTTTACATCTATTATACCAAAATAGAATATAAATATGGTGTATAAATGTACTATCGAGTCTATGAAAGATGTGTCATTAATTAATAGTCTTTTAACTTGGTTTCTAAGTGATGAAGCAACCTAAAATTTGTTAATGTTGAGAGAGAAAATTATTGAAATTGTTTACATCTTATATATCATAATACAATATGAATATGGTGAATAAATATAATATCGAACCTCATTATATAATTTTAATTATTCACAAGTGTATATGAAATTTGTGTCATTAATTAATAGTCTTTTAACTTAGTTTCTTAGTGATGAGTTAACCTAAAATTAAAGATATTGAAATTATTTACATATATTATACCAAAATAGAATATAAATATGGTTAATAAATATACTATCGAGTCTCATTATCTAATTTTAATTATTACGAGTGTATATGAAATATGTGTCATTAATTAATATTCTTTTAGCTTAGTTTTTTAGTGATGAAGTAACTTAAAATTTGGCGATGGAGAAGAAGAATGATATTGAAATTGTTTACATCTATAATACAAAAATACAATATGAATATGGTTAATAAATATACTATCGTGTCTCATTATATAATTTTAATTGTTACAAGTGTAGATGAAATATGTGTCATTAATAAAAAGTCTTTTAACTTGGTTTCTTAGTGATGAAGTAACCTAAAATTTGCTAATGTTGAGTGATAAAACTATTGAAATTGTTTACATCTTATATTCCATAATACAATATGAATATGTTGAATAAATATACTATTGAACCTTATTATATAATTTTAATTATTAAGAGTGTATGCGAAATATGTGTCATTAATGAATAGTCTTTTAACTTAGTTCCTAAGTGATGAAGTAACCTAAAATTTGTTGATGGATAAGAAGAAAGATATTGAAATCGTTTACATCTATTATACTAAAATACCATATAAATATGATGAATAAATATACTATCGAGTCTCATTATATAATTTTAATTATTACAAGTGTATATGAAATATGTGTCATTAATAAATAGTGTTTTAACTTAGTTTCTTAGTAATGAAGTAACCTAAAATTTGGTGATGGAGAAGAAGAAAAATATTGAAATTGTTTACATCTAATTTATCATAATACAATATGAATATTGTGAATAAATATACTATCAAAACTCATTATATAATTTTAATTATTACAAGTGTATATGAAATATGTGTCATTAATAAATAGTCTTTTAGCTTAGTTTCTTAGTGATGAAGTAACCTAAATTTGGTGATAGACAAGAAGAAAAATATTGAACTTCTTTACATCTATTACACCATAATACAATACGAATATGGTGAATAAATATACTATCGAGCCTCATTATCTAATTTTAATTATTACGAGTGTATATGAAATATGTGTCATTAATTAATATTCTTTTAACTTAGTTTCTTAGTGATGAAGTAACCTAAAATTTGGTGATGTAGAAGAAAAATATTGAAATTGTTTACATCTATTACACCATAATATAATATGAATATGGTGAATAAATATACTATCGAGCCACATTATATAATTTTAATTATTAAGACTGTATATGAAATATGTATCATTAATTAATAGTCTTTTATCTTAGTTTCTTAGTAATGAAGTAACCTAAAATTTGGTGATGGAGAAAAAGAAAAATATTGAAATTGTTTAAATCTAAAATACCTTAATACAATATGAATATGGTCAATAAATATAATATCGAGTCTCATTATATAATTTTAATTGTTATAAGTGTATATGAAATATGTGTCATTATGAAGTAACTTAAAATTTGCAAATATTGAAAGAGAAAACTATTGAAATTGTTTACATCTTATATACCATAATACAATATGAATGTGGTGAATAAATATACTATCGAACCTACTTATATAATTTATATTATTACAAGTGTATATGAAATATGTGTTATTAATTAATAGTCTTTTAACTTAGTTTTTTAGTGATGAAGTAACCTAAAATTTTGTGATGGAGAATAAGAAAGATATTGAAATTGTTTACATGTATAATACCAAAATACAATATGAATATGGTGAATAAATAAACTATGGAGCCTTATTATATAATTTTAATTATTACGAGTCTATATGAAATATGTGTCATTAATTAATATTCTTTTAGCTTAGTTTCTTAGTGATGAAGTAACCTAAAATTTGGTGATGGAAAAGAAGAAAGATATTGAAATTGTTTACATCTATAATACAAAAATACAATATGAACATGATCAATAACTATACTATTGAGCCTCATTATAAAATTTTAATTATTACAAGTATATATGAAATATGTGTCATTAGTTAATAGTCTTTTAACTTAGTTTCTTAGTGATGAAGTAACCTAAAATTTGTTGATGGAGAAGAAGAAAGATATTGAAATTGTTTACATCTATTATACCAAAATACCATATAAATATGGTGAATAAATATACTATTGAGTCTCATTATATAATTTTAATTATTACAAGTTTATATGAAATATGTGCCATTAATAAATAGTCTTTTAATTTAGTTTCTTAGTGATGAAGTAACCTAAATTTGGTGATAGACAAGAAAAAAATATTGAAATTGTTTACATCTATTACACCATAATACAATATGAATATGGTAAATAAATATATTATTGAGCCTCATTATATAATTTTAATTATTACGAGTGTATATGAAATATGTGTCATTAACTAATAGTCTTTTCACTTAGTTTCTTAGTAATAAAGTAACCTAAAATTTGGTGATGGAGAAGAAGAAAAATATTGAAATTGTTTACATCTAATTTATAATAATACAATATGAATATGGTGAATAAATATACTATCGAATCTCATTATATAATTTTAATTATTACAAGTGTATATGAAATATGTATCATTATTAAAAAGTCTTTTAACTTGGTTTCTTAGTGATGAAGTAACTTAAATTTTGTGATAGACAAGAAGAAAAATATTGAACTTGTTTACATCTATTACACCATAATACAATATGAATATGGTAAATAAATATACTATCTAGCCTCATTATCTAATTCTAATTATTACGATTGTATATGAAATATGTGTCATTAATTAATATTCTTTTAACTTAGTTTCTTAGTGATAGAGTAACCTAAAATTTGGTGATGGAGAAGTAGAAAAATATTGAAACTGTTTACATCTATTACATCATAATATAATATGAATATGGTGAATAAATATACTATCGAGCCTCGTTATATAATTTTAATTATTACGAGTGTATATGAAATATGTGTCATTAATTAATAGTATTTTCACTTAGTTTCTTAGTAATGAAGTAACCTAAAATTTGGTGATGGAGAAGAAGAAACATATTGAAATTGTTTAAATGTAATATACCATAATACAATATGAATAAGCTAAATAAATATACTATCGAACCTCATTATATAATTTTAATTATTACAAGTGTATATGAAATATGTGTCATTAATTAATAGTCTTTTAACTTAGTTTCTTAGTGATGAAGTAACCTATAATTTGGTGATGGAGAAGAAGAAAGATATTGAAATTGTTTACATCTATATTACCAAAATACAATATGAATATTGTCATTAAATATATTAGCGAGCCTCATTATATAATTTTAATTATTACAAGTGGATATGAAATATGTGTGTTTTAATTAATAGTCTTTCAAATTAGTTTCTCAGTGATGAAGTAACCTAAAATTTGTTGATGGAGATGAAGAAAAATATTGAAATTGCTTACATCTATTATACCAAAATACAATATGAATATGGTCAATAAATATAATATCGAGTCTCGTTATATAATTTTAATTGTTACAAGTGTATATGAAATATGTGTCATTAATAAATAGTCTTTTAACTTGGTTTCTTAGTGATGAAGTAACCTAAAATTTGCTAATATTGAGAGAGAAAACTATTGAAATTGTTTACATCTTATACACCATAATACAATATGAATATGGTGAATAAATATACTATCGAACCTCATTATATAATTTTAATTATTACAAGTGTATATGAAATATGTGTCATTAATTAATAGTCTTTTAACTTAGTTTCTTAGTGATGAAGTAACCTAAAATTTGGTGATAGAGAAGAAAGATAATGAAATTGTTTACATGTATAATACAAAAATACAATATGAATATGGTCAATAAATATACTATCGAGCCTCATTTTATAATTTTAATTATTACAAGTGTATATGAAATATGTGTCATTAATTAATAGTCTTTTAACTTAGTTTCTTAGTGATGAAGTAACCTAAATTTAGTGATAGACAAGAAGAAAAAATTGAAATTGTTTACATCTATTGCACCATAATACAATATGAATATGGTGAAGAAATATACTATCGAACCTCATTATATAATTTTAATTATTACAAGTGTATATGAAATATGTGTCATTAATTAATAGTCTTTTAACTTTGTTTCTTAGTGATGAAGTAAACTAAAATTTGGTGATGGAGAAGAAGAAATATATTTAAATTGTTTACATATTTAATACCAAAATATAATATGAATATGGTCAATAAATAAACTATCGAGCCTCATTATATAATTTTAATTATTACAAGTGTATATAAAATATGTGTCATTAATTAATATTATTTTAACTTAGTTTCTTAGTGATAAAGTAACCTAAAATTTGTTGATGGAGATGAGGAAAGATATTGAAGTTGTTTACATCTTATAT
>CATIWC010003899.1:0-51846 GCA_948472305.1 Vicia faba | reverse complement strand
CACAACACATTTCATCAGGTTGATTCATAGGTTCATGAGTTTATTTCCATGCCTTCTTCAACAAAGATTCATTGAGATTCAATATTCATCATTGAAGATGCTTTAAATTAATATAATTACAAGGTCTACTATGATATCATACCTTAATTTGTCAAAGAAAATCAAAAGATGCAAGAGTTGATTGAAGAAGTTTGACCTAATTGGACAAGTTATTGATTTCTTGATCATAAGTACATAACTCTCTCAATTCTTAACATTTGGAGTTGTTTATTGTTGCTATGGGTTCTTATCATCATCCACAACAACTTCTATTCACATGGAAAAAGTTATTGTGAAAGAATGTTTGTCAAAATTGAAAGGGGTTTCCAAGTTAATTTGGTGCTCTAGGAGCTAGGGTTTTGGACTTCTAAGGGCTATATCTTGCTCATCTTTTGGTATTTTGGAGTTATTTAAAATACATGCTTCTATTTAAAGAGTTATAAACCAATCACTTAAAAAATTTCAAGAAAATTTTATGTGGAAGCTGCCTAATGATGAAGAAAGTTAACAAGTCCTCTAGATAGGGCATCAAATTCCCTTATGTGATTTCAAAAGATCATAACTTGGTCAATTTTTATCTCCTTGAGACCATTCTTTTTCCATAATGATATTAAGGATTTTAACCTAAACTCTTCTTTTATGTGCAAAGGTTGAAAATGGATGGAAGATGCCTTAAGAACCCAAAAGATTATAGGTCACCTCATGAATTTTAACCAACTTCACAAGGCCATAACTTTTTCAATACTTGGTATTTTTGAGTGATTAAAGTTTCAAAATTCTCTTTAGGATATCTATTTCAAGATAGAATCAATGATCCAATCTCAATTTTGAATGAAGACCTTGTTTGGAGTTAAAACATTGTAGGACATTTTTTCAGAAAAACTTAGAAATTTTCAAAGTACAAAAAGTCAGCATCTTTTTCTCAACTTTTGCTCATCACAACTTTTAGCTCAGGAATCCAATTGATCCCATTCTTTTCACATTGTAACTTTTATGACCTTATCTTTAAAATGCTTCAAGAATCATGCCTTAAGGTTCCCTAAATTATGCGCACCATGAGTTCAAAGACAGCCACTTGAAACAGATTTTTTCCTCCAAGTCAGAATTTGAAATGCACAATTCAACTTCTAATCACTAAAATTTTATGCATTTTTACTTCTAATCATGTTTAACAATATTCCAGAAGTGATTAGCACCTTGAAACACAAGTTTTGGTTGAGTTGTGAGCAAAATATGAGTCACATTTTACATGTTTCCAACTTCACACGAATTCCCTCCAAACTTCATCATTCCACACGCTTGAGCATCCCATTTTCTTCCTTACAAATAGAGGACCTAACTCCTCTCATTTCCCCAAGCTTGAACAACCAAAATCACCTTGCCATACTCTCTGTATAACTCACTTTTATGAGTTTTCGAATTGCTATTTTCTCCACTTTTCAATTCAATTTCTTCATTGATCCTTCATCCTTGAAATTCCCTAAAGCAAACAGAAGAATAATCAAGCCTCGAGGTGTCCTAAATCTTGCTAACTGTTGCACCCCAAAATTTTCCCTCTTGATTTAGGCTTATGTTTCATCATGAATATCATATTGCATTGGATTCATACATTGTGATGGGATCAAAACACTTTGGTTATCAAGTCTTCCTCAAGCCTTGAAGGTTATTTACATTGACAAGTTGCTCAAGAAAATATTATCATCTAAACCTTTGGATCTTTCAAGCTCAAAAGTTATTGCATATCTCAAGATGCTTCATCCATCTCTTTGGATCATCAGAGGATTGAAGTTTGTGTTTGACTAAAAGGGGAATCACTCTTTGGATTCACCAGCCAAATTAGGGTTTTGTTGAGCAAGGCTATTGATCAATGTACAAGTCTTGGTTGGAAGCTACAATATCTCATTGGTATTTTAAAAGTCCTTGCACAAGGAATTGGTCATGATACCCAGAGGATTTGAAGTTTTGAAGATAATTCATCTGTCTCTTGAGATGTTGATCAAAACTAGGGTTTGGGTTTTTATCAAGATTTCTTGAGAATTTTGAAGTAAAATTTTGTACATGGCCTCTATATATTTGGAAGATCATATGTTTGAAGTTTTGATCATCAATTTTGAAGGGATATGGATCAATTGATTCAAAGGGGCAAAATGGTCATTTTGGTCAAAATCAGTCAAAATCAAGGTTGACCAAGTGAACTTTTGCCCATGGGATTTTTTCATACCTGATAAATTACTTACATCCTGATGGTGTAATTTCTGACTCGATTTGTCTACTGATGCCAGCTTGCTTGAAGTTTCTATGGGTTTCTTTTATTCTTGCTTGATTGCTACAGATAGTTATCTGTTTGGTATTGCACTATTTCCTTTCTCCCATTCTCCTTTTTGTATAATTCTCTGACTGCATGATGGGACCTCTGTTACTGATATATGTCAGGAGGCCCTCTGGTTTTTGTCTAATTGCATGTGTTGTGTTTGTTGATCGATGAGTCACTCAATTTGGAAATTGAGATCACGACTTCTCTCTCATTGCATGTTCCCTATAAGATGTTTATTGCTTTACTTATTTCTTTGTTGATCGATGAGTCACTCAATTTAGAAATTGGGATCACGACTTCGCTCTCATAGCATGTTCCCTATAGGATGTTTATTGCTTTTCTTCCTTACATGTTGATCGATGAGTCACTCAATTTAGAAATTGAGATCATGACTTCGCTCTCATTGCATGTTCCCTATAGAATAGTTTTGTTAAGCTCCCTCTAACATGTGAACGTAGGATAGGATTCTCCTTTATCCTTAACCTTAGGGTCAACCATTGTATGATAACACTAGGGATAGCACTAGGTTAGTTTCCCTTAGTTGTTTTTCCTTTCTATGCATTCTGCATCTTAAAACAAAAATCTGTTTTCTTGGAAAATCATAAGACATTTCTAATGAACTCAATCCCTTCTTCAAAGTAAAAGATACAAACCAATCTTACCTTGTCTGTGTTATCTTGAAGCCGATGTTTCGCCATCGCCCATGTTTGTTATCCTACTTTGATTCCCAGTATCATTGTTAGGTGTGATGTTTTACCATCCACTTTATTGATGTTTCGTCATCTTTGCCATGCCATCTTATTATCTTTTATTGATGTTCTGCCATCGCACATTTTTTTGAAGATCATGTTTCGCCATCGCCCATGTTTGTTATCCTACTTTGATTCTCAGTATCATTGTTAGGTGTGATGCTTTGTCATCCGATTTTTTGATGTTTTGCCATCTTTGCCATGATATCTTGTTATCTTTTAGCTGATGTTTCACCATCACAAATTTGTTTGAAGCCGATGTTTCGCCATCACACATGTTTGTTATCCTACTTTGATCCTCAATATCATTGTTAGGTGTGATGTTTTGTCATTCGTTTTATCGATGTTTCGCCCTCTTTGACATGTTACTTTGTTATGTTTTTTAACCGATGTTTTACCATCTCATTTGTTTGTTTTATTTGATGTTTTGCCATCTTTACTATCTTTGTTTGTCTTAACTAAAAAACACAAACCAACCAAAATATGTAAGCCGAACTACGGCTGCTCTGATTCCTTAAAAGGGATACGTAGGCATTGAGGTAGGGCCCAACCGAGCACAACTTTTATTTTCCCTACATTATTCTCTTTTTCCTTTTGCATGCATTCCCTTTTCAGTGTTAATCCATACACATAGGATTTGACCACACCCATTAGATTAGACAACAAGAGTGGATACCGTAGACTACTACGGGCGTGTGGGGTGCTAATACCTTCCCCTCGCGTAACAGACTCCCTTACCCGATCTCTCGGTCGAAAGACCGTGATTTCTCCCTCTTCAGGTTTTCTCGATATTTACCTTTCCCTTTCGGCGGGATAAAAGAAGTTCGGTGGCGACTTCATTGATGTTTCATTAACATCCAGATGACAGGTTCCGGCCGCGCGGTTTCCGCTGGCGACTTCACTAATGAAAGATTGACCTTTTGCTGGTCCATCCCGGAGTCGATCCTAGCTCTTGTTTGTTTTCTTTTTGGGTGTTCGTTTTTATCGCTTTTCATATTTATCTGTTTGCATTGCATCCTATGTGCGCTTTACTTTGTGCATACTAGATTTGGCTGGACTGTCATGGATTTTGGTTTTCTTGATGGGTGGGTTGTTCCATGAGGTAAAAGGCCTCGTACCCAGGCTATGAGTGAATTCCATAGGAACTAGGAATAGAGTGGCCATGACAGCTATGAGGCGGATGCTTTGTAGACTTGACCATGAGACCCATGACTTCGGAGGTAGTTTAGATAGATGTTATCATATGATAATATCGACATTCGAGCTCTCGTACTCTGATTTGGCTTTTAACCTTACCTTGACCTAGACTACACCCATGAGAGGGGCGGGAAAACTTTTCTTACAGGTATAGGTACTGTTGGTGACTTTGTGTTGCGAAGGTGACTCAAGTTCCCATGATAATTTTGAAGCTTTGAGGTTTTCTATCGATCTTGAGTGGTGCTGTTCTGAAATGGTCCAGCCATGATCCAGTGTGAAGCTTTGATCCTGTCATGTTGCATCATAGCATATTTATTTCTAAAAAAAAAAGTAATGTAAAAAATAACTAGCATGCGCATGTCATTTTCCAGGGACATTCAAGAGTCTTCTTTCCATCAGAAATGTCTGGTCTCCCTCCGGTTGAGTTTGATTCAGTTCGTGTTAAAGAGCTCACCAGGCATACTTTCGCTTATCAGATTCCTACCAGTGATGTGTCCGAATTGAAGAGGTTGAGTTCTTATTTGAAGGGTGATGTTTTGAGTAATTTCAACAAAAATTATGGCAACTTGCTACTAATCCTTAACACTTCAGTTGACCCAATGGCTTTGATCAATCTCTTCCAATTCTATTATAAGGAATTACAGTGTTTTACTTTTCAAGATTATCAACTGGTTCCCACACTAGAGGAGTACGCGTACCTACTTAATATCAAGTTGTCTGATGAAGTTCCTTTTGTCCAAGTGCCGGAGAAGCCGAAGTTCGAAGTTGTTGCTGAAATTCTTCGTTTAACTTGGAAAGAGGTGAAAGACAACTGGAAGTTGAGTGAAGGTACTACAGGGTTTTATTTGGATTTATTAGTGAAGAAAGCTGAAGACTGGGCAGAGAAAGGCGATTGGAGTGACTTCAGTTCTCTATTTGCTCTTATGATATACGGGATCGCCCTCTTCCCTCACAAGAGAAATTTTATGGATTTGGCGGCTATTCTGTGTTTTTAGAAATAAGAACCCGATACCGACACTCTTGGCAGATACTCTTTATACCATTCATTGCAGGCATGGAAAAGGTGGTAATGTAGGTTTATGTCATTCGATGCTGTATCTATGGCTTAAGTTGCATCTACCAGTAAGTGACCCTTTTGTGGATACCAGGCATTAACTCCGATGGTCATCAAGACTTGTCAACCTCACTTCATTTGATATCTGGTGGAATTATGACATGGGGGAAGTACGAAGTATTATCACCAGTTGTGGAGATTTCCCTAATGTTCCCCTCATAGAAACTAAGGGGTGCATTAACTATAATCCTGTGCTTGCTTGTCGTCAATTAGGATATGCAATGGATGGACCGCCAAAGGTTGAGGAGGTGTCTGAGTCAGTGTATTTCGCTAGAGGAAATGATCCTGTGATGTTGAAAAGAGTGACAAGTGCTTGGAAAGGGATTCACAAGAATGATATAACTACTTTGGTCAAGAAGGTTCCTATTGCTAGAGTTCCTTACCTGGAGTGGGTTAAAGCCATGGTTAAGATCTTGCGGTTACCATTTGCAAGGTCGGCTCCTCTATACGAGCAACCTACTGCTGTTCCGAGTAACACGGTGCCTACCGAGATGTTCACCCAGGTTCATGTTGAGAACATCCATCTTCGTGCAAAAGACCATGAGGCGGGGATGAAACTTTATTGGGCAGATCAAGAAAGGGCTGACTTAGCTCGCAAACTCAAGGAAGCTCAAGGGGAAACTTTTGATACAACCAGTTTTAGGAAGAGATCTCATGCTAAAATGGAAGAAGAGTTCAGTAAGACTCAGCAAGAATGTCGGAAGCTTCAGGTATCTGAAAATAGCTACAGGAAGAAGATTCAGAACTTAGAGAAATAGCTCAAAGAAAAAGATGCTCATCTTAAGAAGGAAGTAGCCCAGAACCGTGTCGCGGAAGATCGGTTCCAAGAAAGTAAAATGGTCGCATCTCAACTTTTGAAGGAGAAAGCCAGACTTGAAGAGTATTGTCAACACCTTGAAGCGTGTCTTGTTCCGGAGATTTAGTTTTTGTTATTTACTTTTGGTATATTTGGTAACCCCCAGAGTTGTTGGAGGGGACCAATTGATTGTTGTTATTATTCAGTTCTTTTTTTGCTTTATTGTTGAGACATGTATTTAGTTGTTTATCATTTTAATTTTAGTTGTCCGAAGTCACTTGGACATCGTTCTTTTTGTTTATAAATATTGGAAGTGTTCATCTTTTTATCCTTTCTCTTTTGATTGTATGGTCGCACGCCGTAACTGATGAATAAAAGGACTCTTGGATACCTAGAAATGACAAACATATCATGCACATCATGCATTTCATAACGTTACAGGTTACCTCCAGACGATTTTCTTATTCTGCTGCTTTTCTTATTCAGAATTCAAGACGACTACTCATCGGTATTCCACCAGAAACAACTTGCCGAGACAAATGGAACAGGTTCAAGCTGAACTCGCTAAAATGAGGGCCCAGATGGCTACTCAGATGACTCAATTCATGGAGGTCATCACAAATGTGAATCACCGATAGGAAGAACTAGCTGCTATTGTCAACAATCAGCGCCGCTATCCAGGGGATGGTAGAAATCAATGGCTCTATCAGGACGTTTCTGTAGGATTGGGGGATGTGCAAGATCAGCCTGCTGGAAATTTTCACAGGATACTGGGAAACCCTTTTGTGCACAATGTAGGACAGTTTCCTCCGTCTCCTAGACCATGTCTTGTGGGGAACAAAAGAGTTAATCAGGGTGGTGTGAGGAATTATCAGGAACAGGATTACGACTTTGACCAGGATGAAGATCAGTTTTCTGCGCGGCGTTCAGAGCCGGGGGTTCAGATTGAGGATATGAAGTATCGTTTGTTGGAAGAGCGTCTGAAGGCTGTGGAAGGGCAAGGAGTCCTTGGTATGGATGCTAATGATCTCGGGTTGGTGTCTGGGGTGAAAGTTCCTCCAAAATTCAAGTCTCTTACATTTGAAAAGTACAACGGAACATCGTGTCCTATTACTCATGCAACTACTTATTTCCGGAAGATGTCGGTGCATACTGAGGATCAAGGGCTTTTGATTCACTTTTTCCAGGATAGCCTATCTGGGGAATCCCTGGAGTGGTACGTGAAGCTGGAGAAAACTCATATTCATTGCTGGAATGATCTTGCTCGGGCTTTTGTCAAACATTATCAGTACAATGTGGATATGGCACCTAATCGCACTCAGTTATAGAATATGTCACAAGGACCGAAGGAATCTTTCAAGGAATACGCTCAGAAATAACATGAGTTGGCTGCGAGGGTTCAACCTCCACTCATGGAGAGAGAACTCATTGATATATTTATGGGTACCCTGCAAGGGCCGTTTTATGAGCACATGATAGGAAGTACTTCGGCAGGATTTGCAGACTTGGTTATGGCTGGTGAAAGAATTGAAGTAGGTTTGAAATTGGGGAAGATTCAGATTGGAGGTTCTAGCGGCTCATCAGGGGGCAGTAAGAAACCATTCAACACTTACCCTAAGAAAAGGGAAGGAGATGCAAGTGCGGTCTACTCTCATAGAGGAAGAAGAAAGGATCGTCAGAATCAACAAATCAATGTTGTTTCTATTCCTGTTAATGCTCCTCTGCAGCAGAGACCGAATACAGTGCCTCAACAACTAAGGCAGCAAGATGCTCCCCGTCAGTATGATAACCAACAACCGAGACAACCAAGGAAATTTGATCCCTTTCTAGTAACTCTTACTGAAGCGCTCCACCACCTGCTTGATTTGAAGTTGATCAGTTTGAGAAATATGCCACCGCCACCCGCAAGGCTCCCTGTTAACTATGATACTAATCCAAGATGTGAATTCCATTCGGGCAGGTTTGGTCATTCTACTGACAATTGCTTTGCGTTGAAGTGCAAAGTACAAGACTTGTTGGATTCTAAGGCAATTGAGTTTACTCCAATAACTGGTCCAAATGTTACTCATAACCCAATGCCTAGACATGGAGGGGGTGTTGTTAATATGATTGATGATAATGGTGAAATGTTGAATTTAATCATGAATGTGGAACAAGTAACTACTCCGTTAGGCTGTGTTAAGAAGTATTTGCTCGACAATTCTATTTTCCCAGGTTGTACCTCAGAGTGCACCAAGTGTAGAGAGCAACCAAAGGGCTGTGTTAATTTAAAAGTCGGTATCCAGTTGTTGATGAAGGAAGGTTCCATGCAGTTTGATAGAAAGCTGAGCCACTGTAATATCACCGAAGAGGATGTTGCTATAATATCTATTCCTTACACCCCTGTGCGCATTCCTGCCCCGTCAAGGGCACCCCCTCTGATGATTACGATACCTGGTCCCATGCCATATACCCGTGAGAAGGTGGTCCTGTGGCATTACGGTGCCGATGTTTATTACCATGGGGTAAAGCAGGAGGTTAATGCTCGTTTGTCTGAGGAAGAACATGCTAAAGGTGATGAAGAGGAAGTCCATAACTTTTCTGGTGTGGGTCGAATGACTAGAAGCAGGAGAGTATTTGGTCCTTCCAATGTGCAAGATGCGGCAGATGCTTCTGCAAGGGAAAAAGGAAAACAACAGGTAACGATTGGTAATCCCAGGGTTACGCCAGCCAATGTGACTCAACCAATTCCAATACCAGTGGATTCTTCGGTTCCCGATGAGGTTGAAGAGCTGATGCGAATTATCAGAAAGGGTGATTATAGCATAATTGATCATCTGAGCCACACTCCTTCTAAGATGTTTATCTTGTCTCTGTTGATTTATTCAGAACCTCACAGAAATGGTTTAAAGAAGTTATTGAAGAATGCGTTTGTGCCACATGAGATAACAGTCAATCAGTTTGAGAATGTTTGTTCTAACATATCTGTCGGGAACGGTTTAGGCTTCACAAATTTTGATCTTCCTCCAGAGGGACCAGACCATAACAAAGCGTTGCATATTTCAATGGAGTGCAGGGGCACTACTTTATCCCAGGTTTTGGTAGATACCGGATCGTCTTTAAATGTATTGCCCAAGTCAACATTGATGAAGATTGATTATTCTGGACTGGAGTTGCGCCCAAGTGATTTAATGGTGAAGGCGTTTGATGGTTCTCGAAGGTCGGTATTTGGGGAGGTAGAGTTACCAATCGAGGTCGGTCTTTGCACCTTCACGGCTACTTTTTTTGTGATGGATATACAACCAGCGTACTGTTGCTTGTTGGGGAGGCCGTGGATTCATAGAATAAGAGCAGTCACTTCTACTCTTCATCAGAAACTCAAGTATCCTGCAGAGGGAAAGGTGATAACTGTATGCGGCGAGGAAGAGTACATCGTAAGTCATTTGACATCATTCCTCTATGTTGAAGTTGAAGGCGAGATTCATGAGACTCCATTTCAGGCGTTTGAGACAGTTCATGCTGTCAATTTTCCTCCTCCAGAGCAAAAAAGGAAGCCTGAAACTGTTATGTCTTCTCTCAAAGATGCAAGAGCTGTGGTGGAGAATGGTAACCCTGAAGGTTGGGGTCAGGTGCTGGATGTTACTCCAAAGTTTGATAAGTTTGGTCTTGGTTTTAGCCCAGGTCAGCAAAGTGCAACTCCCAGAGCATCTAGTTTATCTACTCCTGTGAAGTTTTCCCGTCCTTGTGCTACTCAAGGACACGTCAGTGCAGTCGGCGACGATAGGGTTGATAGCTACAATGTTGAAGATTGGATTCGTCCGATTATTCCAGGCTAGACACTTAACAATTGGACTTCTGTGGATGTTATACAAGTTTCAAGCGCTGAGGAGTAATTTTCTTATTTCTTTTATTAATCATATCATAATTCCTACGCTCTGCCCAAGGCATAGTGGATCATTTGTGTAGGGCCACCATGTTTATTTTCAAGTTTATCATGAAATAAAGGACGTTTTTGCATTCAAAATTTTTCTTCTTTTTATTTTCTTTTTTATTTTCAAATGGCAATGTTTCGCTTTTCATACAATATCACTAAAAAACGCCAAAATGTCATTCATGCAGATGCACTTCCACCACCGATTCTATTGAAAACGACTCTGTTATGGCTCATTATGACTTTGATACTCCTATTTATCAAGCTGAAGATGAAGCGTACGAGGACTGTGATCTTCCTAAGGAATTAGCGATATTGTTAAAACAATAAGATAAAGTTATCCAGCCGAATCAAGATTCGATTGAGGTAGTGAACATTGGCATAGAAGAGGTAAGAAGAGAGGTCAAGATAGGGGCAGATCTCGAAGAAAGTGTAAAGGTCAGACTGATTGAGCTACTCCGTGAGTATTCTGATATCTTCGCATGGTCTTATGAGGATATGCCTGAGTTGGATACAAACATAGTGGTGCATCGATTACCGCTCAAAGAAGGTTGTTCTCCTATCAAGCAGAAGCTCCGAAGAACTCATCCAGAGATGTCCAAGAAGATCAAGGAGGAGGTCCAGAAGCAGTTGGACGCGAATTTCCTAAAGGTCGTCAATTATTCGCCATGGATTGCAAATATTGTGCATGTGCCCAAGAAGGATTATAAGGTCAGGATGTGCATGGATTATAGGGATTTGAACAGGGCCAGCCCTAAAGATGATTTCCCTCTTTCGCATATTGATGTATTGGTTGATAATACTGCTCATTCCAAGGTGTTCTGTTCATGGATGGATTTTCGGGTTACAATCAAATTAAGATGGCCCTGGAGGATATGGAGAAGACAACATTCATCACGCCTTGGGGAAATTTCTGTTATAAAGTGATGCCGTTTGGTTTGAAAAATTCCGGGGAAACATATCAGCGCGCCATGGTCACTCTCTTTCATGATTTGATTTACAAAGAGATTGAGGTATATGTAGATGATATGATTGCCAAGTCTAACACGGAAGAGGAACATCTTATCCATATGGAAAAATTGTTCGAGAGATTGAGGCAGTTCCTGCTAAGATTGAATCTGAATAAGTGCACCTTCGGGGTGAGATCCGGCAAGCTGTTGGGCTTTATTGTGAGTGAAAAAGGTATCAAGGTAGACCCAGCCAAGGTCAAAGCGATACAGGAAATGCCTGAGCCAAGGACAGAAAAGGAAATACGTGGGTTTTTGGGTAGGTTAAACTGTATTTCTAGATTTATTTCTCATCTCACAGCCACCTGTGAACCTTTGTTCAAGTTGTTGAAGAAGAGTCAGACAGTGAAATGGAATGATGATTGTCAGAAGGCCTTTGACAAAATAAAAGAATATTTGAAGGAACCTCCGATACTCATGCTTCCAGTAGAAGGAAGGCCACTAATCATGTATCTAACCGTGTTGGAAACCTCAATGGGTTGTGTCCTCGGTCAGCACGACGAAACAGGGAAGAAAGAGCAGGCTATTTACTACTTGAGTAAGAAGTTTACGGAATGCGAGTCGAGATACTCATTGCTGGAAAAGACTTGTTGTGCGCTTTCCTGGGCCGCCAAACGTTTGAGGCAATACATGTTAACTCACACCACCTATTTGATATCCAAAATGGATCCAATCAAGTACATTTTTGAAAAGCCAGATCTTACAGGCAGGTTAGCCCGTTGGCATATGATACTCACCGAATATGATATCCAATACACTACTCAAAAAGAAATTAAGGGTAGTGTACTGACCGACCATCTTGCTTATCAGCCTCTGAACGATTATGAACCGATGAAGTTTGATTTTCCAGATGAGGAAATTGTGTATATTCGGGATTGTAACATACCAGGCCCAGACGAAGGACCCGAGCCATGATCACGTTGGACGCTTGTTTTTGATGGTGCCTCCAATTCCATGGGCAACAGTGTCAGAGCTATTATCACTTCTCCGGAGGGATACCACATTCCTTTCACGGCTCGCATTTGTTTCGATTGCACTAATAACATGGCCGAATACGAGGCTTGCATTTTTGGCATTGAAGCGGCGATCGACCTGCACATCAAATTTGTGAAGGTTTACGGGGATTCCAATCTTGTTATCAGTCAGATTAATGGAGATTGAGAGACTCGCCATCAGAACCTAATTCCCTACCATGAGCATGTTATGAAGCTGATTACGTACTTCGAAGAGATCACGTTTGAGCACATTCCCAGAGAAGAAAATGATCTAGCTGATGCACTGGCAACTTTGTCCTCCATGTTCAAGGTTAAGTGGGCTAATGAGGCACCTTCTATTACTATCAGAAGTTTGAGTGAGCCAGCTTTTTTCTTTGAGGCCGGTTTGGAACCAGATGGTAACCCTTGGTTTTATGACGTTAAACGATATCTTGGAACACAGGAGTACCCTGAAGAAGCATCCGTCACAGATAAGAAGTTTTTGAGAAGATTCTCAGCCAAGTTCTTTCTCAGTGGTGGTGTGTTGTATAGAAGGCATCATGACGGTTTACTGCTCAGATATGTTGACAAGAAAGAAGCGGCTAGAATCATTGAGGAAATAGATGAAGGTGATTTTGGGACCCATTCCAACGGGCACACCATGGCTAAAAAGATCTTGCGAGCAGGTTATTATTGGTCCACCATGGAGACTGACTGTTACAATCATGCACGGGTTTGCCACAAATGTCAAGTCTATGCTGATAAGGTGCATGTGTCGCCAGTACCTTTAAATGTCTTGACCTCCCCTTGGCCGTTTGCGATGTGGGGAATTGATATGATCGGCAAGATTGAACCGACTGCGTCCAACGGGCACCGTTTCATTCTGGTTGCCATCGATTATTTTACAAAATGGGTTGAAGCTGCATCCTATGCCAATGTCACCAAGCAGGGGGTAACTCGGTTCATTAAGCATAATATTATCTGTCGCTACAGAGTTCCCGAGAAGATCATTAACGATAATGGGTCTAACTTGAACAACAAGATGATGAAGGAGCTTTGTGAGTCCTTCAAAATAAAGCATCATAATTCTTCCCCATATAGACCAAAGATGAACGGTGTTGTCGAAGCAACCAATAAGAATATTAAGAAAATTATGCAGAAGATGGTGGTAACCTAAAAAGATTGGCATGAGATGCTGCCTTTTGCTTTGCATGGTTATCGTACCACGGTGCGTACTTCGACTGGGGCAACCCCATTTTCATTGGTTTACAGCATGGAAGCAGTACTTCCGGTAGAAGTCGAGATTCCTTCTCTTAGGGTCATGAGAGATGTTGAGCTAGATAAAAGTGAATGGGTACAGAATCGACCGGAGCAGTTGGAACTTATTGATGAAAAGAGATTGACGGCCGTATGTCATGGTCAGGTATATCAGCAAAGGATGAGGAAAGCTTTCGATAAGAGGGTACGACCTCAGTGTTACAAGCTAGGTGACCTTGTGCTAAAGAGGATAATTCTTCCCCAGGGAGATCCCAGGGGCAAATGGGTTCCAACCTATCAAGGTCCTTTCGTGGTCAGAAAAGTTTTCTCTGGTGGAGCAATGATGCTCACGACTATGGATGGAGAGTACTTCCCTCTCCCTGTGAATGTTGACGTAGTTAAAAAATACTTTGCATAAAAAAATAATAACAAAAAAAAACCCGCTAAACTGAAAACACGAAAGGGAGGTTTAGGCAAAAAGAGGGTGTCCTGGTGAGTCGAAAACCCGAAAGGGCGATTCAGGCAAAAGTTAGGGACTTAAAGCAAATGACTACTCTGGGAATGAGATCCTTTGTTTCTTTCCTTCATTCCGTCACCTGGCATAAGCTCGAGGCTAATCCAAGAATGATCTGTCTGAAAGTAGGAAGATGAGAGTCATAAGAGTCATAGCAGAGTCGAGACTTGATGGATATTCACATTCACATTGCCATTTGTAAACACTTGTTTGCTTTGATTTTGTAATTACTTGCTTCTAAATGTAAATGCCTTTTTCACAGGCTGATTTCTCAAAATCAATAAAATATCTTCTTTCAAGTATGCGTATGCATTTCTTTTCTCCCTTTTTACTATTTTGTTTGCAAAAACGTCCAATATTTTTTATAAGCATATGCATATAAACTTCGTGGGCCTTACACGGAGATGGTAATATGAGTTATGGTTGCTTGGTCGCTTGAAATACGGATAAAAAATGCAATATCTACTGCGCAAGAGGCATGTTTGTTTCTCTGTTTGATGGACTTCTCTTTCACTTTACTGGCGGGGTGCCTTGCCGTTTTGTTTCATAACTCCGTGATGTTGGTAAAGGTCATGGGTCAGGGTAATATCAAGATTACGGCAGGTCGGAGAACCTAGTTGGAGATATTTCTTCCCCATAATGGCTTTTATTACGTTTCTTTGCTGCATTTTCATGTGTTATCTTGATTGGTTGTTTTGGTTTTGTCTGCATATATGATTTTGTTTATAGCCGAATGTTAGTCCTGACGTGTTGAATATTTTTGCTTTGAAAAAAATTGTTTCATTTTACTTAATTCATCCAGTATCACTCTTTAATTGATTTTTTGGTCGTTTTGATACCAACTATGCCGATTCTTTTTCTTAGCCAAAAGTTTGGAGGAAGGAGTCTAGATAAAAACAATGACTGTAGTGGTATGCTTTTGAGTAGAACCATGTTGACGATGTACAAGCATTGTTTCAATCCCCAAACACCGGAGATATAAGGGAGTTAGATCCTCGTTAACCCCTCTGAGCCTTCGAAGTAGGAGTTTCTTTTATGTTAAAAAAAACAAAACAAAACAAAACCTTTTAACCAGGGGTAGGGTAGATGTTCAGTTGATTTGCCCAAGCATTCAAATTTCAGAAGGAATGACCCCTCTGAGGATCACTACATTTTGTCTTTCACATCATGAAAAAGGGGGAAATGCGTGTCTAAACCACGGTGTTCATCTCCTCACAAAGTCTAAGGTCGAGATCGAATCGATGCAACAATGGATATCTCTCGCCGACCAAGGAATGAGGCATTTGTTTTCTTAAAAAAAAAGGAAATAAAGAAAAGTTCAAAGACTTAAAGTCATATTGACTTGTTCAAAGAGGAAAGTATGAATAAGAAAGAAACAAAAAGCCCTGCTAAGTCGAAACTTGAAAACAAGTCTCTTAGGCAAAAGTTAGGGAATCCCGCTGGACTCCCAAAGTTGAAATTCAAGAGATTTGGTCCAGACAAAAGTTAGGAAAAAGAGAGCCTGAAAGGCCAAGAAGAAAGAGAGATTGTTCAAATACAATTTTCATCAAAAGAAGAGGAACAATAACATCAAAAAGATACGAACAAAAGCAGCAGAATATAAGTGAAGATCATGTTGGAGGATTTGTCGTGATCACTCAGTCATTATAAATCCTTTTGAAAAATGAATGCTTGTGATAAGTCAATTGAGCTTAAGACAGGAGAATATCACGAAGGGGGAGGGCACCAAATAACTTGAGCCTTGAAAAACTTTTTTTTTCAAAAGAACCTCGAACCAGGCCACGTTACAACCTCTAAAAGTCCTAACTGAAACTAGGGTTTAACTTGAAAGCATACTACAACAGGATAACATTTCCTAAATTCCCAAATATGCACTGCATATTCATGTTGGTATCTTATCACCCGCATCTTGACTCGTTTGTCAAAAAGAAAAAAAAAGGTTTTAAAATTATTGCACTCTAGCCAGTGATTCATTCACAACAGAGATGCGACATTTTGTTAAGGTTTTCAATTTCAAGGCTTAAATAATCATCGCATCAGGTCTGTTATTCTCAAAAATAAACATCTTTTTGTATGCAAAACAGTTGTCTAAACATCAAAAAAAAGAGTTCACACATTGAAACACCTGTAAAGAGCTTAATGATTGTCAGGAAGGGAATGTTTGGTTTTCTTCTTTCTAGACAAAGCCCATATATGTATAAGACTTTTCTTTTCCCCAGTGAAGTTTCTTTCCACAGTGAAGTTTCATTTCAGTAGCAAAGTTTTGTTGCCCCAGGGATTTTCTTTCAAAGAGCTTCATTCTAAGACTTCAAGTTCGGATATGTCATCCATCCCCAGTGGAGTCATTTAAGTAGGAACTCACATTCTGAAGGAGTTTCGATTTCCCAATGGAATTGCCAATAGAGATCCCTCGCTTTGACCTCTCATTTCCTCAGCCAATCTGTTGACCGGGGCATCCTTATGTTAAAAATATTCTCCTATTCCCCAGTAAGGTCGTTATTGTGTGACTATCTGCATGACCCGTTAATTGGTTGCGCTCCAGGAATCTTTCTCCAGCAAGAAAATCTTCAACAAAGTTATGTATACCCAGTGAAGTCCCGTCTCCCCAGCATAGCTTTACTCCCCCACCAAGGGTTTTCATTCCTTTTCGTCGGATTTGTTATTTTGGTGTCATCACTCAACGCGGCCGCGCGCTGTCTTTTCCAGAGATTATAGTCTTTCCCTGATCTTCTCCCTCAACGTCTGATCTTCAGATAAGCGATCTTCTCCAGAAGCTACGGTGTCGATCTGATCTTCTCTTGGAGTTTGCAATTTATTTTTGCTGATCCCATCAATGTTTGTGGCCTGTTACTATTGTTTGCTCATTTGTTATTCCCCGTGAAGCTTCATCTCTGTGAGGTTACTTCCCCAGTAGATCCCCATATTTTCTCCTCTCCTTTAGATTTTGCAATTTATTTTTGCAAGTCATGTCAGATTTTGACTTTGTGGTTTTGGCTTCTCAATTGGCCATTCCCCAGTGAAACTTTTAAACATGCATCATTACATTGCATCTACCAAAACACGTAGCATTTCCATTATATGGAGCATTGCGCTATATAAAAAGAATTCAAACATACATCTGAACATAAGCCATTATTATTTCCGTCATCCTCGGTGATTCTGCTTTTACTTTGGATTATATCCCCAGCGAGGTCTTCGTCCTCATTATCTCAGTTTCCTCCCCGTACCAATGTCCCTTTGACGTCAATCATTTGTTTGAGTGTCTACTCTTAACTATAAGTTCAGTTTTTCCCTGGCGTGGTCTTTTCGAGTTTAGCCTTCAGTACTCTCTCCGGTTCATTCCAATATCTATTGGTGCACCTTTTGGATACCAGTTTCGTCCTGATATTCACTTTCAGCAGGTTTTTTAGGTGTACGCCCTAATCTTCTTGCTTTGGGTCGAGTTTTGCCTCCTCACCTTGTGCATGAAATCCATTTTTGCCCTGGTACTCATCTAGTTTAGTTTCGTCTGACTAGTTATTGAGTCGAGTTTCGTCTTGTCTTGCTTTCCTATCTTGGACTCTTTAACGGTGTTCGTTTGCTGAGTGCAGTGTTCGTACTGCGTCCCTGGTTTGAAATCAGTCTCCTTTTGTTCCTTGGATCAGTTTTTGTCACTGTTTATCCATTGATCTGAGACCAGCAAGTGTTTTGAGAAACATGCACTCTCGTCACTTTGCTTTGGGTCGAGTTTCGCCTCGTTGCCCATGCGTGAAATCCAGTTTCACCCTGGTACTCATCTAGTTTAGTTTCGTCTGACTAGTCGTTGAGTCGAGTTTCATCTCGCTTCTGTTCCTCATCTCTGAGATTCTTTCAGTTCCTTCATACTATCTATCTTTGTTGAGATTAGCAACTGCCCCTAGAATCACGCACTCTATCCACTTTGCTTTGGGTCGAGCTCAGAGTTTCGTCTCCTCACCCGCGTACGTTTTCTTTTCGAGAGCTTAGCTTTGCCTATACTCTGTAGTTTGAGTTTCATCTCACTCTTTTTTGAAGCCCAGTTTTTCCCTGGCACATTTGTCTGGAAGTTCAATTGCACCTACCCTTCTTTGTCTTCTTCTGTTTCTTTCCTTCTCAACAGTGTAAATTTTCGGGTTCTTCGTATTCAATCATCTTCAACCCTGAACGATTGAAAGTTATCACTTTTCTCACTTATCATGTTGAAGATATTTGAATAGGGGCAACTGTTGCATTCCAAAATTTACCCTCTTGATTTAGGCTTATGTTTCATCATGAATATCATATTGCATTGCATTCATACATTGTGATGGGATCAAAGCACTTTGGTTATCAAGTCTTCCTCAAGCCTTGAAGGTTATTTGCATTGACAAGTTGCTCAAGAAAAATCTTATTATCTAAACCTTTGGATCTTTCAAGCTCAAAAGTTATTGCATATCTCAAGATGCTTCATCCATCTCTTTGGATCATCAGAGGATTGAAGTTTGTGTTTGACTACAAGGGGAATCACTCTTTGGATTCACCAGCCAAATTAGGGTTTTGTTGAGAAAGGCTATTGATCAATGTACAAGTCTTGGTTTGGAAGCTACAATATCTCATTGGTATTTGAAAAGTCCTTGCACAAGGAATTGGTCATGATACCCAGAGGATTTGAAGTTTTGAAGATAATTCATCTGTCTCTTGAGATGTTGATCAAAACTAGGGTTTGGGTTTTTATCAATATTTCTTGAGAATTTTGAAGTGAAATTTTGTAAATGGTGTTGTACCCCAAAATTTTCCCTCTCATTTTATCAACATTTCTCATCACAAGGCTTTTGGAACTCAAGACCAGGCTATGGTTTGCTCTGCTCAAGGCACCTCCTTGCACTGTTGACTTAAATTAGGGTTTGAGTTTGCACAGGGATTTTTGGATCTTCAATTCCCAAATTGACTTTCATACTTCATGTTGGACTCATAAGTTTGTCCATACCAAGTTTCATGTCTTGAATCAAATTTTTGCCCAGTCAATTGAACAGTTGACCTAGAAATCAACTGTATTGGGGGAAAAGACAACTGTGACCAATTTACAGTCAAACCTCATGAATTTTGACCCACATCAACATTATGAACTCATGTGAACCATTTGATCAAGTTTGGACCACAATTCCACAAGAAATTTGATCAGATCAACAAAAGGGCAAAATGGTCATTTTTAGGGTTTTGATTGTACAAAGGCAATTTTTGACTGTTTGACCTAGCCAATGGCAAATTAAGCTCAACCATGTACTCAAGGACTCAATGACATTATCTTTATCTATTCAACAAGTTCAAAATATCTCAAATGCATAGGATTGACAGATGAATTTTTCAGTCAACTAATCAAAATTTGACTGTACACTGAAAAGTCAAACTTTGACTTTTTGGTCAAAATCAAGTGTCAAGGGTCATTTTTCATCAAGATGTGTCAAATTATGAAACTTGTTCATCAAGAAACCCAAAATTGCAAATTAGGGTTTGAAATTGAAAATTTTCATAACTTAGAATTTTTCTAAGTTATGAAATTTTCTTAATTTTCCCTAACTTTGCCCCACATTTTCACCATGATGAAAATAGATTCAAACAAAACTTACAACATGAAAGTTGTATTACTCCATAAAGTCTAAAACTTTGATTCACAAAGTTTTCTCAAAAGAAGCTTGGATCTCAAGTTATGATTTTTGGAACAAGGGTCCCTAAAACTTTTAACTTAGAGAAATTTTGCCCTAATTTAGGCAGGATTTTGACCCATCTTCTTGGCCATTTTTCACATAGTTTCACTTGGAATCTCAAGTTGAATTTCAAAGATAGATTATATTACATGTTTCAAGCTTTCCAAATTGTCCAAGAACTCCTCAAACACATTTGTGGTTAGGGAGAATCGAATGCTTGAAGTTGGCAAAAACTCACTTTGTAACCATGGCCAATACATGTTCATACAAGTTGCAAAATCTGACCAAACTAGCTTGGTACATAATTATAGGTCTCTAAACCCTTCAACACTCAAAATTAAATGCAAATTCATTAGAAATTGGTGTTATTCTGACCATTAGAGCTTGGCACAATGAACAAATCCATTTTTGGCATAAAGGTAGCACTTCCATTTTCATAAAGGTAACACTTCCATTTTCATAAAGGCAACTTTATGTCAACATTGTATTTCTTGAGCCTTGGACTTCTTTCTTTGCAGCAAACAAGTTCCACAAACTCAGGAAAAGGTACAAGGAACTTGTGCATGCTTGGAGATATCCTGTACAAGCCTACCTCATTTCACTTCACACTTTTCTTTCAAAACAAGTCAACTTGCCAAAAGGACATAGCTTGCATATCTGATATATTCAACTTTTGCCAACATTTCAAACAAGTTTTTCACATCCATGTGAGCCAGAAACACGAGCCATTCATCCCTCAAACACCCTTATACACAAAAATCACATTTTCTTGCAAAACAGGGCAGGCCCTACAGAACCACTTCCATTTTCACATCCACTCGTGCGTTTTGCTTGCAACTTGTTCCAATACCTTCCATTCAACTCACTTAAGCTATCCCAAACCTCCATTGCCAACTGTAACTCCATTTACATTGTTCACCATTTCTGTTTTGAAGCTTTACAAGTTGAGTTCTATAGAGAGATTCAGACCATTTCAAAACAAACTAAGCATTGGGAAAGGTCTAGGGAACATCAAGCAAGCTCAAAAGAACCTCAGGCCTCACTGAAAGTTGCTGCATTGTTCAACTCGAATCCAACTGAAATAGGTATTTCTCAAACTTCTATCTCTCTATTTAGGAACATTTAGCCTTAGGTTTGTGAATGAAAGATATAGTACTCATTGCCATAAAGCCATACATATGCTCAGTTTTCATTTATATTAAGCGTGCTAAGAGAATTTCATCCATGAACATGCTGAAAAAGTTAGGTCAGATTTTAGGGCCAGAGAAATTCTCTCTGGTCTTTGAGAGTTAGATCAAGTTTTTTATATGGTTAGAATCATGGTTTAATGTTCTACAAGTTTCATATTTTGAGTTTTGGCAAAAGATCACAAATACAGGAGTTAGCAGTTTGAATACAGGGCGCGCATTTTCTGTTGTCACAAGGAAGAAGATGAAGTGGAAATGGGCTGGGCCTGACCTTCTTGCTTCTAAGACCCTCCTTTTGCTAAATGCACCCCTTGACCCATTTTCTTTATATTTTGTCATTTTTGTATTTTAATTTCATTTCTGACTTTGATATTTTATTTTCAAACATAAAAAATGCTTAAAAATATTTCCACATTTTTTTTACATTTATTAGATATTTTATTTTGATTTTTCTAACATAAAAACAATTTAAATACTTTATATTATTTATTAAAACTTGAAAATAATGTAAATAATACTTTTATTTTTTATTTCTTATTTTTATTCACACTAAAAATGTTTTCTTGAATATATATGTATACTTTTATTTTATTAAAAAACATAGAATAAAAACACAAAAAATATTACATTTTATTTTTATTATTATTCATATTAAAAAACACTTTTTTAAAATATATTTCATTTTTGTACATATTAATATATTTTTGTATATAAATAATATATGACATTTATCTTAAAAGAAATTAGGGTTTACCCTAAAATAAATAAAATTAATCCTTTTTTTTTTGTATTTATTTATTTCTTTATATTTCTTTACATTGAAAATATTTTTACACACATAAAAACCTCTTTTTTGCATAATACATTTTATTCTATATTTATTTATTTTGTTTATTTAAATATTGTACATTTAAATATTGACGCATTTGAGATTCAATTTGGTTGTAATAACTTAGGGTTTAAATTTCTTGCAAAATAATCCCCTATTTAAAATTGTACCCCCATCCCCATAATCATGTTGTAATAGCTTAGAATTTAAATTTTCTCATTTAACGCTTTCAATTATGCCATGATTAGAGAATTAGGGTTTGTATGCCAAAATCAAATTAACAAATAGTTTGACCTAATCAAAGACAAAAATGCATGAAAAACAAACACAGTGCACACTTGCACCCCTAGGGTTACAATCCACTTGTTGCCTTCAAAAATGGGCCATGGTATGCATGTTAAGTACTTTGGCAAAACAAAAACAAAACAAAGATCATAGTCCCTCGATGACGCTATCTGAGTTGCCTAAACAAAAATGATCAAATCCCTTAAGAAAATTGCCAAAGATACTTGACACAATTGTTATCATGGTCTATACGATGACCTGCACCTGTCCCATTTAACATCCTAACACAAGGTTGTTCACCAAATACAATGGTGAAACAACACTGTTAAAATGGTTAAAAACATAAGAAAGATATTTGAGTAAAATAGGGTAGATATCTCTTAGTTACTTGATCAAAAGCTTGCAAAACATCCTTGCTATCTTCAAACACACTTCACAACACAACTTCAAAACCCTACTTTCAAACATTGAAAACTTTTCAAAAGACAAAAACACCTTAGTATACATTCAAACAAGAATCATTACAAAGGTTGCCACAACGATGGCCTCTTTTCAAAACATCTTTCAAAACCACACACAAAGCATCATTTCAAACGATTAAAAAGCAAAGCAAGTGATCTAAACAAGTAACTAAGAGCCCATGGATAACCATGGATGAAAAGGGTGCTTGCACCTTCCCTTTTCATAATCTACTCCCTGAACCCAAGAAAACAGCTCAAAGGTCTTTCCTGTATCACATAACGCAAAACCTCAAGTCAGTTCTCCCACCGTATCACAGAACTGGCGACTCTGCTGGGGAAAACTTTAAAAGTTGAGTAACCTTAGGGCTTAGATCACCTTTGCATGCTTATCTTGATTGCTTTGATTTCTTTACATTTGGTTCTCCTGTTTGGGCTTGAAATCCTCTACCCGGATTTGGGAAACATTCATAGGTAAATAACAATGCATTGTGGAAACTGTGTGGGGTATACCGACATGGTTGAAGAAATAGCTATATTAGTGCGACATATTTGTGAGTACCAGTAGCCTTTGAGTCAATCAAAGAGATTACAGGGCCGCTGAATGATGTCATGAAGCACTAATGAACTCTTAGAACCTTACTTGACCATCTTGGCCTTTTTTCGGGGTAGTGAGATGACCAACTTTGGTGCAGTCCGAAGTTGGTAGATACTCGATACTACACTCATTGAGGGTTGTTTTCTTGGAATATTTTGGTCTTCAGTTAAGTGGCTAAACCAAAACAATGAACATAGAAAATAATCCAGTGATATTGAGCTCCTTAGAACCCGGTTACTATTTATAGGACAGGTTGAGGCAACTAACTTCAAGAGGGTACTTACCTATGAAACCTCATGCAAGCCTGAAACTAGGGTTTTTGTGTGACTTGTTTGTACATGTGCTTGTGCATACATCATAAACATCATAAAGCATCATATGCATCCACTAACCATTTCAAGGGTTTGGATCTTCATCTTTGTTCTTGTTTTGTAGGTCATGGAATCTCTTCGCAGGAAAACAATTCAAGTCAACCTTGTGAGAATCCCTCCTCAACTCAAGGAGCTTACTTCCAAGATTCTGGAGAATTCTCTCTTCAGTGAAAGACATGGTAGACTCCTCAACTTGGTCAAATCAAACATTGAAGAAGACATGGTGAAAGTTCTCTTCCAGTTCTTTGACCCCCTACACCACTGTTTCATATTCCCTGATTACCAACTAGTACCTACTTTGGAGGAATTTTCTCAACTCCTAAGAATTCCTATTCTTCATCAACTACCTAACAACGGTACGGAAAAAGAACCAAAGTCTGAAGATGTTGCTCAAGCATTACACTTGCAACCATCTGATATCAAGGGTCATTGGGAAACCAGAAGTGGTGTCAAGGGTTTCTTGGCAAAGTTTCTGTTTGAGAAAGCACAAGACTGCTGGAATTCTCTAGATCTACAAGCTTTTGAGGAGATTGTAGCACTTCTCATCTATGGGTTGGTCTTGTTCCCAAACCCTGATCAACTTATAGATGTGAATGCTGTCAAGATTTTCATATCCCGGAATCCTGTGCCTACATTGCTTGGGGACATCCTACACTCATTTTACACACGAACAATGAGGAAAAGAGGTGTTCTCATGTGTTGTACTCCTCTTCTAGCAAGGTGGTTTATTTCTCACCTTCCCCAATCAGTTTTGAAGAATGAGCAGGGTTTAAGGTGGTCACAACGGTTGATGACCCTCACACATTCTGATGTTCATTGGTGTTCTCGGTCCAGAGAAAATGTCATCATCATTGATTGTTGTGGAGAATTCCCTAATGTCGCTTTACTTGGCATTAGGGGAGGCATCACCTACAACCCCTGTTTAGCTCTAAGGCAGTTTGGATATGCCCGGAGAGATGGCCCTCATGATATGCTGATTCCTGACCTAGTTTTTGACTTCGACAACGATGCGCAAGGACTTCGACAAAGGTTCATCAGAGCTTGGAGGATGCCCAACAAAGTGGATAGTAAGACACTAGGGCACAAGAATTCCATCCCCCTTGAGCCTTACCTCAAGTGGGTACGAACCCGCGCCTAGAATCTTATGATGCCATACCCTCACATTCTCCCCGTGATCAAATAGCCTGTTATGGAAGGAGAGGTTCCATACACCCTCCTATATCCTGACATGCCAACATCATTGGAAGAATTACAAAAGAGTTGGATCCAACTCAAAGAAGAACATAATACTTTTGAAGCCAGCTTCTATGCCAGTGAGAAGAAGGTTTTGGAGCTTACCCTCCGACTTCATGAGGAGGAAACTCTCAACACTTACATCGCACCAAAGAGGATGCGCAATGTCTTTTTACATTAAGAATTTTGTAATATTTTGCCCATGGGGCCTTTATGTACTAACAAATTTCTTCTTAATATGACGTGTGTTCTTTTTGTTTGCAATAAATTTGAATTTTCTGAATCCTTGAATGCATTACATGAATAACATATCATTCATCATATGCATAAACAGGTCTTCACACCAGGTTTCCTTATCTTTCTGCTGTTTATTTTAGCCAGATGGATTTGGAGCAGACGGTTAAGGATCTGCAAGCACATAATTCTCAATTCCAGCAACTCCTCACGACCTTAGCAAAGGGTCAAGAGGACCTTAAAGCACTATTGGAGAAAGATAAAGAGAAAAAGAAGAAAAGGCACAGTGTGGTCATCATGGGAAGGAGGTTTGAAAGCAATGCTAGAAAAGTTCTCGAGTTCCCCTCGACGTCTGATGAAGGGGATGGTAAAGGAAAAGGAACTGCAATGCCTTCTGAATCTGAAGTTGAAGGAGAAGAAGAGGAAGAGGAAGAAGACGAAGATTACTCTGAACAGCAATATCCCCCGGCGGATGTTAAATATAAAAATTTTGAGGATCGGTTGGCAGCCATGGAGTTGCAAAGGGTACATGGTTTAGATTTCGAAGAACTAGGATTGGTCGCTGGGATCGTCATTCGTCCCAAGTTCAAAGTTCCTACATTTGCTAAGTATGACGATCTGTCGTGTCCAAAGATGCATCTAAGATCCTACGTCCGAAAGATCTAACCCCACTGATCTGATAAGGATCTTTGGGTCCATTTTTTCCAAGACATCTTGTTGGGCACACAATTGGACTGGTTCTATCAACTCGAGAGATCAGAGGTTCATAAATGGGAAGACTTAGCTGCTGCTTTCTACCGATAATACCAACACAACACTGATTTAGCGCCCACTCGTACTCAACTACAGAGTATGGGTATGGCTTCTAACGAGGGATTTAAGGAGTATGCCCAGAAGTGGCATGATCTGGCTGGAAGGGTGCAGCCACCATTGTCGGATAGAGAGATGGTTGACATGTTTTTAGGGACCCTATCTGGACCTTTCTTCAATCATTTAATTGGGAGTTCCTCCGCGGGATTCACCGAACTAATTCTGACCGGTGAAAGGGTCGAGGCCGGCATTAAAAGTGGTAAGATTTAGAAAGATACCTCCGCGTCCACTTCTATTAAGAAGACCTTCCCAGCTAAGAAGGAAGCTTATGCTGTTTATTCTCAGAAAAGCCAAGGAAGAATCGAGCGCCGACCAACTATAGGGACTATAATGATCCAAAACTCTTCAAATGATCTACCTCGCAGCAATCAGCCAAGATGTAATCAACAAAGGGTAGAAAGGCCACAATGGCAGTTTACCCGAATCAACATGACACCGGCTCAAGTACTCCCTCATTTGCTAAAGCTAAATCTTACCAATATGAAGGAAGCGCCAAAGAACCCTAATACCTCTTCTCCATATTACCACTCCAATGCAAAATGTGCTTACCACTCTGACAGTGTAGGGCATGATACCAACAACTGTTGGGATCTTAAGAACAAAATCCAAGACCTGATCGATGCCAAGGAGGTAGAATTCGATGCGCCCGAAAATCCAAATGTGATCTATGCCCCAATGCCCAAGCACGGTCATAATGTTCATGCCGTTATGAAAGATCTTCATGTTACCAATGTTGTTGACCTTTTGACTCCCTTACCAGTGATTAAAGTGAATTTGATAAGAGTCGGGATATTCCCAGGCTGTGGAAAAGACTGTTACCTTTGTTTAAACATACGAGCTGACTGCCCACTGTTGAAATCAGGCATCCAACGCCTGATGGATACCCAAGAGATACTCTTCCAAAAGACTCTTGTTGATACCTTCACTCCTGTTACTCCTGCTACCTTTGTTACTCCAACCAATGACATTGCAATAATAACCATCTCCGACAATCTTCCCAAGGCTTGCAAAAGGCCTGTCAAGATTACGCCTGATCCTAAATTTGTACCATTGAAAATCACCATGCCGGGGCCTGTCCCATATAAATCTAACAAGATGATACCATGGAACTACGGAGGAGAAATCTTCTATCATGGTATCAAACAGATTGAATCAGTCTAAGATAATTCTGATGATGAAACCCCTGATATAGGGAGAATTGTAGGAACAAGCAAGATAACTCACAGCGGACGAATTTTCTCTCCGGAGATTGCTCCCCCGAGCAGTCTTCGGACCCTCAAAAGCTTCTGTGCCTATTAAGCCATCTGTGCAAGGCCCGATAATTGAAGAATTGGATACTCCTGAAGTTAGACCCTATGTTGATACTACCGATAAGGGTAAGGGGATACTAGAAGCGCCTGTCAGGATGGAGGCTAAGACTGTGGTAATCCCCGAGACCACCCAGAAAGAAATGGAAGAAATCTTAAAGATAATCAAAAAGAGAGACTACGACGTCGTGGAGCTGCTTGGGCAGACCCCTTCCAAAATCTCCATGTTGGCTCTTCTACTCTGCTCTGAGGCTCATGCTAAGGCCTTAATCAAATTTTTAAAGACGGCACACGTGCCTCAAGAAACTTCGGCTGACCAATTTCAAGAGTGCGTGGCCAGCCTTACTACTGATAATGGTCTTGGGTTTTCCGATGCTGATTTGACCCCTAAGGGAAGGAAACATAACGACGCGCTTCATGTCTCAGTAGAATGTAGGGGAACCACACTTGCCCATGTCTTGGTGGATATCGGTTCATCTCTGAATGTACTACCGAAAAAGGCATTGGATAGACTGGACTGCGAAGGATTGACCCTCAAACCCAGTAACATCGTTGTTAGAGCCTTCGATGGTTCTAAGAGAATGGTTCATGGAGAAGTGGACATTCCTATCAAAGTGGGAACATAAATTTTCAACTCCACCTTTTATGTGATGGACATCCGTCCTTCATATTCTTGTTTGTTGGGAAGGCCGTGGATCCATTATGCTGGGGCAGTTACCTCCTCTTTACACCAAATGCTAAAGTATCCTATTCAGGGTAAGATTATAACGGTGCACGGTGAGGAAGAGTACATGATAAGTCATCTCAACTCCTTCCGCTATGTGGAGTTGGATGGCGAATTCATAGAAACGCCTTTTCAACATTTTGAGGAAGTTTCTCCTGAAGTCGCAGTCGTGAAGACAATGACTGATGTGCCTATTATTTCCAAGCCTGTGTCTAGGATGGCATCTCTCAAGGATGCAGAGGCTATAATCAAAGAAGGAAGGAGTACAGTGTGGGGGCAACTGCCTGATTTTCCTCACAAGACGGACAAGTTCGGACTTGGTTTTACTACTGTTGGCCAAAAAGCTATGCGTCGCTCCAGGGCCGGAGGACCACCCGTAAAAATCACTCGCCATGGAATTAATTCCTTAGAAGATGATGATGAAGAAGACAACTTTGAAGATTGGATCTTTCCAACCGTCGAAGGAGGATTAAGCAACTGGGAAGCGAAGGACTTCGTTCTCATCACTTTCATCAACCAGTAATTTATCTTTGAATAATTTCCTATTTTGGTCTATAATAACTAAACAATTTGTACACTATTTTCACCTTATGCCTTACCCGGGGCATATAGGTCTATTTGTAAGGGCTTGATTTTCTTCATTATCATATGCCATGTTTAATGAATCATTATACGTTTTCATCTATAAATTGTTGTGTTCATTTTCTTTCCTTTTACATTTTATTTTGTTTAAGGATGGCTATCCCTTACACACACCCACACTCATAAAATGCAGGTACCCATCCACTCCGGATTCCATGGGTGACTATTCTGCTTTAGCCTTCGGTAACTCTGAAGACTTGGTCAATCATGCTAAGTACGAAGTTGATGAAGACTGTGAAGTGCCGGGAGAGTTAGCCAGACTTTTGCAGCAAGAAGAAAGGGCTATTCTGCCCCATGAAGAGCTGCTAGAAACCATCAACTTGGGAACAGAGGAAGACAAGAAAGAGGTAAAAGTGGGTGCCAACCTGGAACCAAGTGTCAAAGAGAGCTTAGTGCAATTGTTGAATGAATATGTTGAAATCTTCGCCTAGTCCTATGAAGACATGCCGGGATTAGACACAGATATCGTGGTTCACCGTCTCCCTACAAGAGAAGACTGTCCACCGATCAAACAAAAGGTCCGCCGAATGAGGTACGACATGTCTGAGAAGATCAAAGCTGAGGTAATGAAGCAATTCAACACTGACTTTCTGGCTGTTACTTCCTATCCACAATGGGTTGCTAACATTGTGCCCGTGCCTAAGAAGGACGACAAAGTCAGAATGTGTGTGGACTATCGGGATTTAAACAGGGCTAGCCCTAAAGACGATTTTCCACTACTACACATCGACATCTTGATTGACAACACAGCTCAACACAAGGTATTCTCCTTCATGGATGGATTCTCGGGATACAACCAGATCAAAATGGCCCCCGAAGACATGGAGAAGACTACTTTCGTTACGCAGTGGGGTACCTTCTGCTACAAAGTGATGCCATTCAGACTAAATAATGCAGGGGCAACCTATCTACGTGCTATGGTAGCTTTGTTTCATGACATGGTACATCATGAGATTGAGGTCTACGTAGACGACATGATAGCCCGTTCACAGACAGAATAAGAACACCTTGATCATCTGCAAAAGCTGTTTGTCAGGTTGAAGGAATATAAGCTCAGAGTGAACCCAAGCAAGTGCACTTTTGGAGTCAGGTCTGGTAAACTTTTGGGATTTATCATTAGCAACAAAGGCATTGAGGTTGATCCTGCTAAAGTCAAAGCTATACAAGAAATGCCTGCCCCCCGCACTGAAAAGGAGGTTAGAGGTTTCTTGGGACGCTTAAACTATATTGCGAGGTTCATATCTCACCTAACATCTACCTGTGATCCAATCTTAAAACTGTTGAAGAAAGATCAGGTAGTGGAATGTAACAATGATTGTCAAGTTGCTTTTGATAAGATCAAGGAGTATTTACTGGAACCTCCTATCTTGATGCCACCCGTCGAAGGAAGGCCGTTAATCATGTATCTGACTGTTTTGGATAACTCAATGGGGTGCGTACTGGGCCAACATGACGAGTCTGGCCGAAAAGAGCATGCCATTTATCACCTTAGCAAAAAGTTTACCGACTGTGAGACTCGCTCCTCACTGCTCGAGAAAACTTGCTGCGCTTTGGTATGGGCTGCTCGCCGGCTAAGGCAGTATATGTTGACTCATATCACTTTGATGATTTCCAAGATGGATCTGATCAAGTATATCTTCGAGAAGCCTGCTTTATCTAGAAGGATCGCTAGATGGAAAATGATCCTAACAGAGTATGATATCCAGTATACTACCCAAAAATCTATAAAGGGGAGTGTACTAGCTGACCATCTAGCTCATCAAGCCATCGAAGATTACCAATCTATGAGATTCGACTTTCTTGACGAGGACATCATGACATTGGACAACATTGAAGGTAACAGACCGTATGACGGACCTGAACAAGGATCCCAATGGACCCTGTACTTTGATGGTGCTTCAAATGCACTTGGCAATGGTATCGGTGCGGTACTCATTTCTCCAGAAGGTTATCATACACCCTTCACTGCCCGACTTTGCTTCAGCTATACCAACAACATGGCTGAATATGAAGCTTGCATCTTTGGTCTCAAGGCTGCTATAGACTTGGGAATCAAATCTTTGGTCTTATTTAGGGACTCGACTTTGGTTATAAGTCAAGTCAAAGGAGAGTGGGACACTAAACATCCTAATCTTATCCCATACAAAGAACATGTCTTGACATTGTTGCCTCATTTCGAGCAGATTACCTTCGAACACTTCCCGTGAGAAGAAAATTAGCTAGCAGATGCTCTGGCTACAATGTCTTCCATGTTTAAACTCAACTGGGATAATGAGGCTCCCCAAATCACCATCGAGCGAATGGACGAACTTGTGCACTGTCATGAGATTAATACCGAAGAAGTAGTGGAACAACCCTGGTTTCATGAAAATCAAAAGGTATCTCCAGACTCGAGAATACCCTGAAGGAGCTTCAGTCAATGACAAAAAGTTCTTAAGGAAATTTTCTGCCAAGTTCTTCCTAAGAAATGGAATCCTTTATAAGCGCAGCCATGATTGTGTTCTACTTCGTTGTGTGGACAAGGTTGAAGCTGAGTTGATCATGACCGAAATACATAGCGGCACATTTGGCACCCACTTACGGATATACGATGGCTAAGAAGATTTTAAGGGCAGGATACTACTGGTCTACCATGGAAGCTGATTGTCATCAACATTCCCGTACTTGTCACAAATGCCAAGTCTATGCTGACAAGGTACACATTCCTCCTGTTCCTCTCAACGTTCTAACAGCTCCTTGGCCATTCGCAATGTGGGGTATCGACATGATTGGAGAGATCAAGCCTACGGCATCCAATGGATATCGTTTCATCCTGGTGGCTATCGATTACTTCACTAAGTGGTTCGAAGGAGCTTCCTACGCCTCAGTTACAAAGAATGTGGTTTCCCGCTTCATCAAGCAGAACCTCATATGCCGGTATGGTATCCCCGACAGGATCATCACAGACAACGGTACAAATTTGAATAACACTATGATCACCGCTCTGTGCGAGCAGTTCAAGATTTATCATCACAATTCATCTCCCTATCGTCCAAAGATGAACAGTGTTGTCGAAGCCGCGAACAAAAATATCAATAAGATCATTCAAAAGATGACAGTCACCTACAAGGACTGGCATGAGATGTTACCGTTTGCTCTGCATGGATATCGTACCACGGCACGTACTTCAACAGGGGCAACCCCATTTTCTTTGGTATATGGCATGGAAGCTGTTTTACCTATGGAAGTTCAGATTCCCTCCTTAAGGATTATGAAGGATGCCGGTTTGAGTGAAGACGATTGGATTCAGACCCGGCTTGATCAGCTTAACTTGATCGACGAGAAGCGACTTACTACTATTTGCCATGGTCAGACGTATCAAAAACGGATGATCAAGGCCTTCAACAAGAAAGTCAGGCGTCAAGTATATCAAGTCGTAGATCTTGTAATCAAGCGGATCATCTTGCCGCAAAGTGATCCTAGGGGCAAGTGGACTCCTACCTACGAAGGACCATTTGTGATCAAGAGCATCTTTTCTGGTGGGGCAATGATTCTGACCACCATGGACGGCGACGACTTGTCGTACCCTACGAACGCAGACATAGTCAAAAGATACTACGCATAAAACGACCCGACAAGTTGAAAATCCGAAAGGGCGACTTGGGCAAAAATGGGCATCCCGGTGAATCGAAAACCCGAAAGGGTGGTTCAGGCAGAAATTAGGGATAAACAAAAAAAATATGTACACCCGGCAAGTTGAAAACCCGAAAGGGCGACTTGGGCAAAAAAGGGTTTCTCGGTGGATCGAAAACCCGAAAGGGCGGTCCAGGCAAAAGTTAGGGAATTAAAGCGTATGACTATGTCTCGTCGGATCACCTTAAAGACAATATCTTCACCAACAAGTTCCAGGCTTCTGATCAATCCAATCATCGGCAGATGAAGCAACGAATGAACAGATATTCAGAGTTGTGAACGCTATAGCAGAATGGGAACCCCATAGAATTATTACACATAGCCATCTTTCTTTTGTATAAAATTTTTCTCAATTTTATGATAACATTCTCTTACTAGGATGTCTGTCTCCTTTGTACAAAGATACTTGCAAAAGTTAATACAAAGATACTTCAAAGTGCAGAAATTTGCTTGCCTTTCATTCTTTTTACACTTATGTTTTAGTTGAAAACGTCCAATATTTTGTTAAATAGGCATATGCATTTGAATATAATCACTGCTTACAAATAAAACGAAATTGAGGAAGGATAATTACTGATGGTTTGAAGGTGTAGGAAGATATCCTTGTGCTATTCAAGAAGAAATCCCCTACAGTATGTCATCCAGCTCCTCAACAAAGCTAAAACCTTGGAGTACATATCCCCAGCGGATTTAAAATTCAAGATCCCCAGCGGAGCCAGTGTATTCTAAACTTTATTCCCCAGCGGAGTTAAGTTTCGAAGTTCCCATCAGAGTTCAAACTCCCGATCCCCAGTGGAGCCCGAAAACCCTGAAATACCTATCCCCCAGCGGAGCTAGAATATTCTAAACCTTCTTCCCCAGCGAAGTCAAAATTCAAAACTATCAATCCCAGTAGGAACCATTCAGTTTTCCCCAACTTCCCCAGTAGATTGGCATACAACCCAAGCTCCTGATTTCCCCGACCGAGTAAACACTCTCCCCACAGAGTTATTTCCCGACGGAATAAGGATTCTAGTTCCTGTTTCTCCATTGGAAGCCTCCCAGGTTTTAATTCCCCAGTAGAGGTCGTCAGAGTTTTCCTTATTTCCTAGGAAAGTCATGAAGAATTCTCATTCCCTGTAGAAGTTGTCAAAGCTCTTGTTAATCCCCACCAGCCATCGAGGATTTTTAATCCCCAACAGTGGTCCCAGGATTTCTCATTCTCAACAATCAAAGATCTTTAATCCCTAAGCAGTCAACAAGGATTTCTCATCTTCAACAATCAAATATTTTTTTTGAGTCCTCAGCATCAGTCAGGATTCACTTTCCCCGGCAACAGTCAAGGATTTCTTTGTCTCCAGTTATCAAGGATTTATTTTCCTCAGCAAGACAGTTACTCAGCTTAAATGCACATTCATTACATTCATATATCATAAACATTGATGAAACATATTTCATTGCATCATACATATCATGCAACATAACTTTGTGTTTTAGCTAATATTTTACCCTTTTCAGGATAAGATTAAAAGGCTATCGTTAACAATTATTCAGATACAGTATAGATACACCCCAGACACGGCAGTCATTCTATTACTCATTCAGAATTCCAAGTCAAAATACAGTACGGATACACCCCAGACACGACGGTCATTCTACTACTCATTTAGACTTCAGCAATCTGATACAGACTAGATACGCTCCAGACATGGCAGCCATTCTATCTCTCATTCAGATTCAATTATCAACTTCAAGTTCAGATACGCTCCAAACACGGATGCCATTCTGGCCTTTACACAAGAAGTTTGATTCTCCCCAGTGCAGTCGCCGTGGAAGTCATTCTGTCACTTATTCAGATCCCAGTTACAGTTTCAGATACACTCCAGACACGGAAGTCATTCTGCTACTCATACAAATCTCAACTTCAGATACAGTCCAGATACGCTCCAGACACGGTTGTCATTCTATCACTCATTCAGAGTTTATCCCTAGCATACAGTTGCTCCATACACAGATGTTTCTCTGTCACCCATTCATAATACAGATACACTCCAGACACGGAAGTCATTCTGATATTCATTCAAAGTTCAAATACGGTTACAGCTCGGATACGCTCTAAACACAGACACCATTCCCTTGCCCATACAAACCCAATCTCCGGATATAACTCAGATACGTTCCAAATACGGATACCATTCTAATGTTCATTCTACTGATTTTCAAAAACAAATTTTGGATGGCATCTTTAAGCCCATTTCCATCAAGATTCTACCATCTCCAAATGGCATCTTTAAGCCCATTCCCTCAACAATATTTTGACGAGTGCAAATTTACGAGCACTCTAGTGTCCAATCCTCTTTTACCTTCGAGTCACGAAAGGCAAACTTGCCAATCTAACTCTTCAGGTTCAAGAAGATTGAACAGGGGAAACTGTTGTACCCCATAATTTTCCCTCTCATTTTATCAACATTTCTCATCACAAGGCTTTTGGAACTCAAGACCAGGCTAGGGTTTGCTCTGCTCAAGGCACCTCCTTGCACTGTTGACTTAAATTAGGGTTTGAGTTTGCACAGGGATTTTTGTACCTTCAATGCCCAAATTTACTTTCATACTTCATGTTGGACTCATAAGTTTGTCCATACCAAGTTTCATGTCTTGAATCAAATTTTTGCCCAGTCAATTGAACAGTTGACCTAGAAATCAGCAGTATTGGGGGAAAAGTCAACTGTGACCAATTTACAGTCAAACCTCATGAATTTTGACCCACATCAACACTATGAACTCATATGAACCATTTTATCAAGTTTGGACCATAATTCCACAAGCAATTTGATCAGATCAACAAAAGGGCAAAATGGTCATTTTTAGGATTTTGACTGTACAAAGGCAAATTTTGACTATTTGACCTAGCCAATGGAAAATTAAGCTCAACCATGGACCCAAGGACCCAATTACATTATCTTGACCTATTCAACAAGTTTAAAAGATCTCAAATGCATAGGATTGACAGATGAATTTTTCAGTCAACTGATCAAAATTTGATTGTACACTGAAAAGTCAAACTTTGACTTTTTGGTCAAAATCAAGTGTCAAGGGTCATTTTTCATCAAGGTGTGTCAAATTATGAAACTTGTTCATCAAGAAACCCAAAATTGCAAATTAGGGTTTGAAATTGAAAATTTTCATAACTTAGAATTTTTCTAAGTTATGAAATTTTCTTAATTTTTCCTAACTTTGCCCCACATTTTCACCATGATGCAAATGGATTCAAACAAAACTTACAACATGAAAGTTGTAGTCCTCCACAAAGTCTACAACTTTTATTCACAAAGTTTTCTCAAAAGACGCTTGGATCTCAAGTTATGATTTTTGGAACAAGGGTCCCTAAAACTTTTAACTTAGAGAAATTTTGCCCTAATTTAGGCAGGATTTTAACCCATCTTCTTGGCCATTTTTCACATAGTTTCACTTGGAATCTCAAGTTGCATTTCAAAGATAGATTATATTACATGTTTCAAGCTTTCCAAATTTTCCAAGAACTCCTCAAACACATTTATGGTTAGGGAGAATCGAATGCTTGAAGTTGGAAGAAACTCACTTTGTAACCATGGCCAATACATGTTCATACAAGTTGCAAAATCTGACCAAACTAGCTTGGTACATAATTAAAGGTCTCTAAACCCTTCAACACTTAAAAATTGAATGCAAACTCATTGGACATTGGTGTTATTCTGACCATTTGAGCTTGGCAAAATGAACAAATCCATTTTTGGGATAAAGGTAGCACTTCCATTTTCATAAAGGCAACTTTATGTCAACATTGTATTTCTTGAGCCTTGGACTTCTTTCTTTGCAGCAAACAAGTTCCACAAACTCAGGAAAAGGTACAAGGAACTTGTGCATGCTTGGAGATAGCCTGTACAGGCCTACCTCATTTCACTTCACACTTTTCTTTCAAAACAAGTCAACTTGCCAAAAGGATGTAGCTTGCATATCTGATATATTCAACTTTTGCCAACATTTCAAACAAGTTTTGCACATCCCTGTGAGCCAGAAACACGAGCCATTCATCCCTCAAACACCCTTATACACAAAAATCACATTTTCTTGCAAAATAGGGCAGGCCCTGCAGAACCACTTCCATTTTCACATCCACTCGTGCGTTTTGCTTGCAACTTGTTCCAATACCTTCCATTCAACTCACTTAAGCTATCCCAAACCTCCATTGCCAACTGTAACTCCATTTACAGTGTTCACCATTTCTGTTTTGAAGCTTTGCAGGTTGAGTTCTATAGAGAGATTCAGACCATTTCAAAACAAACTAAGCATTGGGAAAGGTCCAGAGAACATTGTGATACGGTGGGAGAACTGACTTGTGTTTTGCGTTCGTATTCGCACTTGTGCGGTTGAGCAAGAGTCGCCACCGACTTTTTATTTTATCCTAAAGGAAAGGTTAAAAAAAGCACAGCAAAAACCTTTTGAGATATTTCGTGGGTTCGGGGGGTAGATTATGAAAAGGGAAGGTATTAGCACCCTTTTCATCCATGGTTATCCATGGGCTCTTAGTTACTTGGTTTTTTAGATCACTTGCCTTGTTTTTCGATTGCTTTGAAAATGGTGTGTGTGTGGGTGCTTTTTGAAAATGTTTTGGAGAAAGATGCCTTGTCTTAGGCAACTAATGTATTTGACTCGTGTTTGAGTGTTTTACAAAAGTGTGAATCTTTTCGAAAAGATGTTTCAAATGTTTTTTTGAGAGTTTGTTTGAAAGTGTTGTGGATTGTGGTATTTGAAAAGAAGGCAAGTGTTTTTGCAAATTGATCTCAAGTAACTAAGAGTTTTGTCTACCCTATTGTACTCAAAGGTTTTTGTTATGTTTTAACCCCTTTTTAACAATTTTGTTCCACCATTGAAATTGATGGACAATCTTGCGTTTAGGAAGTTTATTCGGGACGGGCGCGGGTCATCGTATGGACCATGAATGCAATGGTGCCAAGTGTCTTTGGCAATTTGCTTTGAAGGGACTACGATCATTCCGTTTAGGCAACACTTTGAGACTTATGATCATTTGATTTTGTTTTGCCAAAGATACTCGACGTGCAAGCATGGCCCATTTTGGAAGGCAACATGTGGGATTACCCTAGGGGGTGCAAGTGTGATTGTGTATTGATTACATGTATTTGTCTTGTATTAGGTTATCTAGCGCTTGATTTTATGTACACACAAACCCTAGGTCTAACCATGGTATAATTGGAAAACTGTAAATTGCGGAATGTAAAATCTACGCTATTACAAAATAGTGTCCGGGAGTGGGGGTATAAATGTACAAAGGGGATGAGACTTATAGTATCCAATAAGTTACAACCAAATCGAATGTGCGATCAAAATGTAAATATCGAATATACAAATATAAGATAAAAATGTGTATAGGGCAATGTGAATGTATTTGCGTAAGTGTACAAGTGTATATGTATATGAATTGTGTAATTATGTACAAGTGCGAGTTGTGGAATTGAAACGTATTAGGGTTTTTTGACCTAGAGAAATGTTTTAAATGAATCTTTGATTTATATGTTTAATTATGTACAAAAGAAAATTTTCAAGTTTTAATTAAGAATGTTTCTTTATTTGCAAAAAGTATTTTGATTAAATGTTGTGAATTTAATATTAGAAAAATGTATTTAAATTATTATGTACAAATATGTATTTTAACTAAAAGAGTTTCAATTTTAATTATGTATGAAAAAATGTATAATATGTACAAAAGTAATGTTTTAAAATTTATGTATAAAGTATATAAAAAAGATTAACTTAGGAAAAAGAAAGTATTAGCTTGTAAAAAAGTATAAAAATAAAATAATAAGAATAAATCATAAAAAAGGGTTTAACATTTTAATTATCTTTTCTTGATTATATTAGTATAAGAAGTTTTTACTAATGTAAAAAAAAGAAAGAAATGAAGTTAGTGTTATAAAAAAGATTAATTGTGAAATATTAACTTAGGTTAGTAAGACATAAATGGTTAGTATAATTTTTTTGTTAAACAAGGAAAGAAGTGTTTAATGGGCTTCAGAGAGGGTGGAACGGGTCAGGCCCAGGTTTGTTTGGAGCAGCGTTCTTAGGGTTTGAGAAATATTCGTTCATTTGATAATGCATTAGGGTTTGAGCGGCGCGTTCGTGCATTCGCTCATCTTCGTCTTCCTCGTTCGCTGTCTCAGTGCTCCCTTCGCTTCGAGGCCACCAGCGCTACCCTCAGACCTCTCTTCCCTCCAGCTCAGTGGATTCGTGGTTCAAGGTTTGTTTCAATGTTCCTTTTTCTCTCTTCTGTGAATGATACGCGTTTTAGATTTGTTTTAAGTTGAGTTTTCATTATTATGAGGTGAAGGAAAAAAAAAAGGAATAAAGCTCACTACCTGACCTTGGAGGAGGAGGAGAGAAGAGTGGAGGTGTTGAGGAGGCCGGAGCGAGCAGAGGGGGGTTTTGCGCGATTCTTCGCTTCTTGGTGACCCTGGTATCTTTTATCTTTTGATATATTAGGGTTTTGATGATGATGTGTGCTGAGGAGCCCTTTTTAACTCACTTCTTTATCTCTTCTATTGCCACTGTATGTTGATTGCCTTTGAGCATTTGTATGCCTTTGAATCGTTGCCTAGCCCATGACGAAGCTTGCTTCTGAGGCCCTTGATGCTTTTGAATTGTTGAATGCTTTCTTGAACGATTTGCCTATGTTGTGGCCTATGATGCCCCGAACACGCTTCTGAGTATACCCTTGACGCTTTCTCTCTTCTTCTCTTGTTGCTGTATGCTTGTTAATCGCCTATGATGTTAATTTCTGAGGCTTAGTGCTGGATGTGGCCTTGAATGGTTTTGATATTTGTTGCCTGAGCTTGATGACAGGCAGGTTATTGTGAGGTTAATGCTGATGCAGGTTTTGTAGTTCAGTGTATGGTGCTGGTATGAGGTTTTAGATGTGTTTGATGGTTCAGGCAGGGATAATACAGGTTCTTTGCTTTGACCACTGATTTGAACTTCAGGCTTTCTGAGTTTGTATCAGCTTGCAGGTTTTCTATGCTTTTTGAACTTGGTTTCAGGTTTTTAGGATGGGTTTTGAGGTGTTTCAGGTTATGGTTTTGGTGATTCTGGTTATGGTTTTGAGATGTGTTATGTTGTGTGTTTGATGGTTTATTGACAGGATGATGGTTTCATGGTTGTTGGTTCTGGTTTATGGGCTGGAGCAGGTTGATGCTTGCAGAAGGTTTAGTGTGTTTATGTTAGGTCTGTAAGGAGGATGCAGGCTCTTGGTTTTGTATATTTCTTTCTCTTTTCTATCCTTCTTGAACTGTGTTGTGTTTATTCTGGTTTTTTGGATGGGTTTGAGGCATCAGTTTTTTGTAGGTACTATGTTTGGTTGTTCAGTTTATGGACTGCAGGTTGATGGGCTTTGACAGTATGAGGCCTTGACAAGTTATATTGTGTGCATCTCTTCTCTCCTTTTGCTTATCAGTTTTGGAGTTTTGTATATTTTTCTCCTCCTTATCCTGCTTTGCCTGAAAACCTGCCTTGCTGCCTTTATCTCTCTTCTTTTTATTTCTCTCAGTACAGTTTTTAATATTAAACTATGCTTTCCCTGTACTATTTCTGAAGGGGCCCTACTGGTGGGAAATGATGAAAAAGATTCAAGTTACTTGCATACCACTTCTCTGCATCTTTATCCAGCTTTTGTGCTTTGTGTGCTGACTTTTCCTTGATATCTTGGGATTTTGTAATATCTTCCATATCTCCTTTGACAGCTTGGGATAGATTTTGACAGCAATTGTACTTCCTTGATTTTCTTTGATATCTTTGGCATTTAAGTGGGAATTGGATTTTTCAGTTTAGTTTGAATTGGAAATTTGCAGTTTGAATTTTTAGAAATCATGCATTTGACATTCATGAATAAAAAATGGAATTCTTCCCTCTTTGTGAACCGGGAGAAATCCCGTGATTTGCAGAGAGGGTCAACTGATCCCAGTCAGTGGCCTCTAATGATGAGCAAATTTAACTGTCTTTTAATTAACTGCTTTCTGACTTTTCTTGCTTCTTTTTGCAGATAAAAAATGGAGTACCGGAGCGGAGTGAAGAATGAAGAATATTAGAAATAGGATAGAATTTTTATTTTATTTAATATTTAAATCAATGTATATTATTGTTTGTAATTTAAATTATAAACAACAATTTGTACAAATAATTCAAATATCAATAAAATCTAAATTATCCAATTGATTCTAATTTTCTTTATTGTTTATTTATTTATTTAAAATTCTTTGAATTAAAACAATTGAAAAATAAATTTCAATCATTCAATTTTAGAACAATAAATAACTTAAATAAAAACAATATTGATCAATTAAACCTGTCTTATCCAATATCCAAAACAAAGCAGCAGTTAACCCAAATGGACTGATCAAACGCATTCCTTCTTCTCTGATTAAATTATGAACAATGCAAATTCAACCCGAATCTCGGAATAAACCGCAAAGTACTGTGGAATTTCAACCTTTCTGAGAATATGCCCATAAAACCCTTAATTCCTGATTAAATGCCAAATAGCGTTCGCTTGATCAAAATTGAGCCAAAATCCATCAAAACCCTAAGCCAACTGTATGAAACAATCCAAGGCTCTGAAAATCAGTAAAAAACCCTAATTTTGCTTGACTGTCAAGAAAAGTCCATTTGTCCGATTCTTGAGCCAGTTTGAAAAGTCAGGAAATGTCTGAAGCTGAGATTTCTTGTGGAAAAGCGCGAGGGCAAATTTTGGGGTACAACAGTTGCCCCTGTTCAATCTTCTTTGACCTGAAGAGTTAGATTGGCAAGTTTGCCTTTCGTGACTCGAGGGTAAAAGGAGATTGGACACTAATGTGCCCAGAAAATTTGCACTCGTCGATCCGATGGTGGATGTGAATGGGCTTAAAGATGCCATTTGGTGCGATAGAATTTTGTCGGGGGATGGGCTTAGAGATGCCATCTGAGAATGGGCTTACATATGCCATTCGGCGACTGCTGGTAGGAGGATGGGCTTATAGATGCCATATGGTGATGTTGAACTGTACGTCACAAGTGAGTGGACCAGTATCAGAAGGGCATCCCTGTTTTTGGAACGTCTCTGAATTGGGGTCTGAACAAGCAACAGATTGACGTCCATATCTGGAGAATCTGTAAGCTATCTGAGATTGAATAAGCAATAGAGCAGCATCCGTTGTTGGGACGTGTCCGTAAACTATTTTCAGAAATTGTGAAGAGTCCGAACAAGTTGGTAGATTGACATCCGTTGGAGGGAAGAATCCGTAAACTGTTTCAGAGGTTGAGCATAGTCTGAACAAGTCGGTAGATTGACATCCGTTTTAGGGAAGAATCTGTAAACTGCTTCAGAAGTTGAGAAGAGTCTGAACAAGTCGGTAGATTGACATCCGTTGTAGGGAAGAATCTGTAAACTGCTTCAGAAGTTGAGAAGAGTCTGAACAAGTCGGTAGATTGACATCCGTTGTAGGGAAGAATCCGTAAACTGTTTCAGGAGTCTTGAAGTTGAAGAGGAATCGGTGTAGGGTTTCTTGATGATGCGTCTGAATGAATCTGGAATAAGTATCAGAAGGTCGCCGTGTCCGGGTCACATCTGAACTATTTCTGGATGAATCTTGGGAGATGATCTTTGTCTGTCGACTGATCCTACCTGAAAAAGGTGAAGGGTTAGTTGTATGCAATGTTATGATGCATGATGCAATACACGTGACATTAATGTTTATGATATGAATGTAATGAATGCGCATGTAAGCTGATGAGCTAATCTTGCCGAGGATACATGAATCCGAGATGGCTGAAGATAAAAGCGTCTTGACTGCTGCCGGGGAAAATAGATCCTTGGCTGCCGCTGGGGAAGAGAATTCCTGATGACCTCCACTGGGGGGTTCCAAACTAGTAGACTCATGCTGGGGAGGCCAGATTGAGAATCTTCAGCTTGATGGGAAGCAACTCTGGAGACTTCACTGGGGAACTCTAGGTTTGCCCTTCCCAAAACTCTGTGGGGAGAAGGTTCAATGGTCTGGCTCCGCTGGGGATACTGAAGCTTAAACTCTGAGGGGGATTGAACTCCGGAGGATTCTTTGGCTGGGGATTTTGATGAACTCCGCTGGGGATAGGGAGAATTTTGGCGAGCGCGATCTTCCGTGGTGGTTAGCTTGAGAAGAATCTGAACAAGCGATAAGTTAACCTCCGTTTACTTGGAGGACCCGGGAACTGTTTTCAGAAATCTCGAAGTTGAATAAGCAATAGAACAACATCCGTTGTTGGGAAGCGTCCGTAAACTGTTTTCAAAAGTTGCCTCTGAACAAGTCGATAGATTAACATCCGTTGTTGGGATGAATCCATGAACTGTTTTCAGAAGTCTTGAAGTTGAATCAGCAATAGAGCCGCATCCGTTGTTGGGAAGCGTCCGTAAACTGTTTTCAACGGTTTGAGAAGAGTCTGAACAAGTCGGTAGATTAGCATCCGTTGTTGGGAAGAATCCGTAAACTTGTTTCAGAAGTCTTGAAGAGGAACCGGTGTAGGGCTTCCTGAAGATGAGCTTGTGTAAAAACTGCATCGGGTTTTGAACACTTTTGACATTCGAATGCCCCAAGTGGTGATGTAGATAAATTCCTGGCTTATTACAGGTGTTGGTCTACAATCGGTCGTTCACAGATGTTTCCTGGGTTGTTGCAGGTGTTGATCTGGAATTCTTCAGACATGCCCTGGCTGGATACAAGAATCGAATCTGGAAAGGCGATAGTTGATAGATATGCCCTGGGTGGATACAGGAATCGAATCTTCAAACTCTTCAGACGTGCCCTGGCTAGATACAGGAATCGAGTCTGGAAATGTGGTCAACAGATATGCCCTGGCTGGATACAGGAGTCGAATCTGGAAAGGTGATAGTTTGATAGATATGCCCTGGATGGATACAGGAATCGAATCTTCAAACTCTTCAGACGTGCCCTGGCTAGATACAGGAGTCGAGTCTGGAAATGTTGTAATTGATTTGTTGAACACTTTTGACAGTCGAATGCCCCAAGTGGTGATGAAGGAATCTTGAATCGGATTACTCTGCATATTGAGAGATTTCTTGAAATCTTGACTGGACTGCCCCAGGTTAATTGGATTTTGAACGATCTGTTGGACCTTGACTGGACTGCCCCAGGTTAATGACATGTCATGCCCCTCGTTGATAGGAGATTTGATGGAAGTGTTATCCTTTTGAAGTGATTTTGACTTACTGAGAGAGTTTTCGTTCCTCCGAACATTCGCTGTATGAATTTCTTCGCTGTCAAACAAAAGGGTCAAATGCAGACAGTGATATTCGAATAATGCAAAGTTTATGTTTGTCTCGAAGTTTTAAAAAATGCGTTTTTCAGCAGAAAACTTTTCATAAGACAAGTTAACACAAGATTTAGAGCAAAGCCCTACAGGAGTCAGGATACCTTTTGTAACAGTATGCTTTCGAACTAACCCATGCTTCAATTAGGACTTTTGGAGGGTTGTAACGTGGCCTGGTTCACGGTTTAAGAAACAAAGGATAAAGGCTCAAAGTATATTTGTACCCACCCGCTCTTCGTGATGTTCTTCAACCTAAGCTCAGTTAATTGTGCGTCACACTTTGTTTTGAGTTTTGAACGACTTTTGGGCGATGGTTCACCAGTTGAACTTAGGGAGACAGTCATCATCTCCTTTTTCTTTTCCAACACTTTTCATGTTGTTGAGGGTTTTTGTAATGACCTCACTATTTTGATTTTGATTTGTCATCCCTAACTTTTGCCTGACTGTTACCGTTTTTCGGGATTACTGTCAGCGGGATGCCCCCAGCTTTCTTAAGCCTCCTTTATAGGTTTTGGCTTGGTGGGCTTTTCTCTTTTGAGAGATTGACTGTCTATGTGATAGGGAACCACCCTTGTCTTTTGATTCCAAAGGAATTCTTTCTCTTTTTTTTTTGGTCGTTCGTTGTGTTACGAACTGAGAGTTTGTGACTTCAGCGCGCATTTTCTTTTGAATTAACTGAGAGACTACCCTGCCCCAGGTTTATATCAAAGGTTTTGATCGTTTAGAACAGGGAACTCCTACTTCTTTGGCTCGAAGGGGTTGACTAGGGATTAACTTCCTTATAACTCCAGTGTTTGGGAATTGAAAGAAATGCCTGTACATCATCAGCAAGGTCTGTTCAAAAGCATACTGTATAAGATCACGGTATTGTTTCGTCATCCTCCCTCTAAAGGCTTACAGCTTTTTATCAAGAGTCAAATATCATAAAGAAAAGCATAAGAGCAGTGAAACGAATGGATGAATTCAAGACAAACATATGCAATGCATTAATGAAAACAGAGTTTAACATCAACAGATAATTGTTTGATAGCAAAAGAAATTACAACTTTGAAAAGTTCAAAAAGAAGCAAAAGTCTTTCAGTTTGAGCTTCGTCACTTCAAGCAGAGAACCCTTTAACGGAAGATTTTCATCTCGCCGTCTGGCATGAATTCCAGCACCCCAATGTCAATCAGATCTTGAATCTTGTTCTTCAAGGCCCAACAGTCGTTGGTGCTGTGTCCCAGGCTGTAGGAGTGGTAAACACAGAATGCGTCGGGGTTAAAGTGAGGAGAGGAGATATTGAGCTTCTGAGGAGGGTCCTTTACGGTGAGCAAATTGACCTCCAACAGGCGCTTCAGTATGAAGAATGATGGTATTTCAGTCTCCGTAAACTGTCTTCCCGACTTTTCTTGTTTACGCCGATTGTCCCGTTGACGCTGGCGAGGTTGTTGATGGGTTTGTGACCCTGAAGCTAGCAAAGGAGCTTTCCCCTTGTCTTCTTGAGTGGATGGAGGATGAGCGGTGACTTGCTCCTCAACCTCAGATGTTTGCCCCAGCTGGTTGTTTGGAAGCAGTTGGCGGACAAGAACTCTGAGTTCCTCTTGTCTTTGGGATAGGTCTTGGATGAGAGCCATCTGGCCCACCAATTGTCCCATCATTTGAGTCCTCAGTGTTGTCAGATCAAACTGCAGCTCCGCAATCTGATCACTCCTGGCATTGTTGGAATTCCCCAAGCCCTTGGTGAGGAGAGCTTTCATCTCTTCTTGCCCCAGAGACAAGTTCAGGAACATCTCCTGCAGCTGAGCAGTCTGGTCTTGGATGTCTTTGACAGACCGTTCTAGAGCCATCTCTTGTTGAAATAAACAGCAGGAGAGTAAGGAAACCTGAAAAAGGAAAGATTGTCAAAATGCAATGCATGATATGTGGATGCATGCTTTCAAGGATCTCTTGGGGTAAACACAAGAAAATGTTAGAGGTTGAACTTTGCTCTTGGATTGGAGATCTCTGCACCGATGGACGTCCTCCCACGAGAATCAAGCTCACCATGTCGAGTGGGTCATAGCCACCGATTCAAGTTGTTGCACTTGATCTTTGATTGGAGAACTTTGTATCGGCGGATGTCTTTCCACTAGAATCAAGCTCACCATGTCGAGTGGGTCATAGCCACTGATTCAAGTTGTTGCACTTGAACTTTGACTGGGTTGGTTTAGAGGAGAAACCTCTTGCCCCTTGACAGACGTCTGGTTCAACGTAACCCTGCATCAACAGAACCCTCGAGATCCTTGAAATGGTTATTGAAAATGCTATGGTATGATGTCATGATGTTATGTACATGCATGCGAAAAACAGGCAAGTGTATATACAGGCAAACATATTCACACAAAGCACACAAGGCCTTAGGTTTAGGCTTGCATGAGGTTCAGGTACTACCCTCTTTCAGTTTGTTGGTTAAAACCTGTCCTATCAAAAGTAATCGGGTTTTAGAGGATCTCAAATCATTGGCTACCCTCAATCGGTCATAACTCCAGCATCGCAACCTTTTCTCGCGGCCGGAACCATCTCGAGAGTTTAGCCTTAATGAGTGTAGCATACTGCTACTGTTCTAATGGCCAAGTTGGTCAATTAGGGTTCTAAGGTCGGTTGGTGCTTAATGACCCCTTAGAAGACCTATATTCTCCCTGTTACGACACAAGGGATATAGGTACAGACTAAGATGCCACACCAACGTAGCCACTGCTTCACCCACGTCGGTCTACGCCGGATAGGTCCCTCACAGATTATGCTACCTAAAAGGGTATTTCCCAGATCCGGGTTAGGATCTATGAAACTCCGATGCAAAGCCCACAAATGTAAAGCAAACAAAGCAATCAATTGAAAACAAAGGTGATCTAAACCCTAAGGTAACCCCACTTTTAAAATATTCCCCAGCAGAGTCGCCAGTTCTGTGATACGGTGGGAGAACTGACTTGTGTTTTGCGTTCGTATTCGCACTTGTGCGGTTGAGCAAGAGTCGCCACCGACTTTTTATTTTATCCTAAAGGAAAGGTTAAAAAAAGAACAGTAAAAACCTTTTGAGATATTTCGTGGGTTCGGGGGGTAGATTATGAAAAGGGAAGGTATTAGCACCCTTTTCATCCATGGTTATCCATGGGCTCTTAGTTACTTGGTTTTTTAGATCACTTGCCTTGTTTTTCGATTGCTTTGAAAATGGTGTGTGTGTGGGTGCTTTTTGAAAATGTTTTGGAGAAAGATGCCTTGTCTTAGGCAACTAATGTATTTGACTCGTGTTTGAGTGTTTTACAAAAGTGTGAATCTTTTCGAAAAGATGTTTCAAATGTTTTTTTGAGAGTTTGTTTGAAAGTGTTGTGGATTGTGGTTTTTGAAAAGAAGGCAAGTGTTTTTGCAAATTGATCTCAAGTAACTAAGATTTTTGTCTACCCTATTGTACTCAAAGGTTTTTGTTATGTTTTAACCCCTTTTTAACAGTTTTGTTCCACCATTGAAATTGATGGACAATCTTGCGTTTAGGAAGTTTATTCGGGACGGGCGCGGGTCATCGTATGGACCATGAATGCAATGGTGCCAAGTGTCTTTGGCAATTTGCTTTGAAGGGACTACGATCATTCCGTTTAGGCAACACTTTGAGACTTATGATCATTTGATTTTGTTTTGCCAAAGATACTCGATGTGCAAGCATGGCCCATTTTGGAAGGCAACATGTGGGATTACCCTAGGGGGTGCAAGTGTGATTGTATATTGATTACATGTATTTGTCTTGTATTAGGTTATCTAGCGCTTGATTTTATGTACACACAAACCCTAGGTCTAACCATGGTATAATTGGAAAACTGTAAATTGCGGAATGTAAAATCTACGCTATTACAAAATAGTGTCCGGGAGTGGGGGTATAAATGTACAAAGGGGATGAGACTTATAGTATCCAATAAGTTACAACCAAATCGAATGTACGATCAAAATGTAAATATCGAATATACAAATATAAGATAAAAATGTGTATAGGGCAATGTGAATGTATTTGCGTAAGTGTACAAGTGTATATGTATATGAATTGTGTAATTATGTACAAGTGCGAGTTGTGGAATTGAAACGTATTAGGGTTTTTTGACCTAGAGAAATGTTTTAAATGAATCTTTGATTTATATGTTTAATTATGTACAAAAGAAAATGTTCAAGTTTTAATTAAGAATGTTTCTTTATTTGCAAAAAGTATTTTGATTAAATGTTGTGAATTTAATATTAGAAAAATGTATTTAAATTATTATGTACAAATATGTATTTTAACTAAAAGAGTTTCAATTTTAATTATGTATGAAAAAATGTATAATATGTACAAAAGTAATGTTTTAAAATTTATGTATAAAGTATATAAAAAAGATTAACTTAGGAAAAAGAAAGTATTAGCTTGTAAAAAAGTATAAAAATAAAATAATAAGAATAAATCATAAAAAAGGGTTTAACATTTTAATTATCTTTTCTTGATTATATTAGTATAAGAAGTTTTTACTAATGTAAAAAAAAAAGAAATGAAGTTAGTGTTATAAAAAAGATTAATTGTGAAATATTAACTTAGGTTAGTAAGAGATAAATGGTTAGTATAATTTTTTTGTTAAACAAGGAAAGAAGTGTTTAATGGGCTTCAGAGAGGGTGAAACGGGTCAGGCCCAGGTTTGTTTGGAGCAGCGTTCTTAGGGTTTGAGAAATATTCGTTCATTTGATAATGCATTAGGGTTTGAGCGGCGCGTTCGTGCATTCGCTCATCTTCGTCTTCCTCGTTCGCTGTCTCAGTGCTCCCTTCGCTTCGAGGCCACCAGCGCTACCCTCAGACCTCTCTTCCCTCCAGCTCAGTGGATTCGTGGTTCAAGGTTTGTTTCAATGTTCCTTTTTCTCTCTTCTGTGAATGATACGCGTTTTAGATTTGTTTTAAGTTGAGTTTTCATTATTATGAGGTGAAGGAAAAAAAAAAGGAATAAAGCTCACTACCTGACCTTGGAGGAGGAGGAGAGAAGAGTGGAGGTGTTGAGGAGGCCGGAGCGAGCAGAGGGGGGTTTTGCGCGATTCTTCGCTTCTTGGTGACCCTGGTATCTTTTATCTTTTGATATATTAGGGTTTTGATGATGATGTGTGCTGAGGAGCCCTTTTTAACTCACTTCTTTATCTCTTCTATTGCCACTGTATGTTGATTGCCTTTGAGCATTTGTATGCCTTTGAATCGTTGCCTAGCCCATGACGAAGCTTGCTTCTGAGGCCCTTGATGCTTTTGAATTGTTGAATGCTTTCTTGAACGATTTTCCTATGTTGTGGCCTATGATGCCCCGAACACGCTTCTGAGTATACCCTTGACGCTTTCTCTCTTCTTCTCTTGTTGCTGTATGCTTGTTAATCGCCTATGATGTTAATTTCTGAGGCTTAGTGCTGGATGTGGCCTTGAATGGTTTTGATATTTGTTGCCTGAGCTTGATGACAGGCAGGTTATTGTGAGGTTAATGCTGATGCAGGTTTTGTAGTTCAGTGTATGGTGCTGGTATGAGGTTTTAGATGTGTTTGATGGTTCAGGCAGGGATAATACAGGTTCTTTGCTTTGACCACTGATTTGAACTTCAGGCTTTCTGAGTTTGTATCAGCTTGCAGGTTTTCTATGCTTTTTGAACTTGGTTTCAGGTTTTTAGGATGGGTTTTGAGGTGTTTCAGGTTATGGTTTTGGTGATTCTGGTTATGGTTTTGAGATGTGTTATGTTGTGTGTTTGATGGTTTATTGACAGGATGATGGTTTCATGGTTGTTGGTTCTGGTTTATGGGCTGGAGCAGGTTGATGCTTGCAGAAGGTTTAGTGTGTTTATGTTAGGTCTGTAAGGAGGATGCAGGCTCTTGGTTTTGTATATTTCTTTCTCTTTTCTATCCTTCTTGAACTGTGTTGTGTTTATTCTGGTTTTTTGGATGGGTTTGAGGCATCAGTTTTTTGTAGGTACTGTGTTTGGTTGTTCAGTTTATGGACTGCAGGTTGATGGGCTTTGACAGTATGGGGCCTTGACAAGTTATATTGTGTGCATCTCTTCTCTCCTTTTGCTTATCAGTTTTGGAGTTTTGTATATTTTTCTCCTCCTTATCCTGCTTTGCCTGAAAACCTGCCTTGCTGCCTTTATCTCTCTTCTTTTTATTTCTCTCAGTACAGTTTTTAATATTAAACTATGCTTTCCCTGTACTATTTCTGAAGGGGCCCTACTGGTGGGAAATGATGAAAAAGATTCAAGTTACTTGCATACCACTTCTCTGCATCTTTATCTAGCTTTTGTGCTTTGTGTGCTGACTTTTCCTTGATATCTTGGGATTTTGTAATATCTTCCATATCTCCTTTGACAGCTTGGGATAGATTTTGACAGCAATTGTACTTCCTTGATTTTCTTTGATATCTTTGGCATTTAAGTGGGAATTGGATTTTTCAGTTTAGTTTGAATTGGAAATTTGCAGTTTGAATTTTTAGAAATCATGCATTTGACATTCATGAATAAAAAATGGAATTCTTCCCTCTTTGTGAACCGGGAGAAATCCCGTGATTTGCAGAGAGGGTCAACTGATCCCAGTCAGTGGCCTCTAATGATGAGCAAATTTAACTGTCTTTTAATTAACTGCTTTCTGACTTTTCTTGCTTCTTTTTGCAGATAAAAAATGGAGTACCGGAGCGGAGTGAAGAATGAAGAATATTAGAAATAGGATAGAATTTTTATTTTATTTAATATTTAAATCAATGTATATTATTGTTTGTAATTTAAATTATAAACAACGATTTGTACAAATAATTCAAATATCAATAAAATCTAAATTATCCAATTGATTCTAATTTTCTTTATTGTTTATTTATTTATTTAAAATTCTTTGAATTAAAACAATTAAAAAATAAATTTCAATCATTCAATTTTAGAACAATAAATAACTTAAATAAAAACAATATTGATCAATTAAACCTGTCTTATCCAATATCCAAAACAAAGCAGCAGTTAACCCAAATGGACTGATCAAACGCATTCCTTCTTCACTGATTAAATTATGAACAATGCAAATTCAACCCGAATCTCGGAATAAACCGCAAAGTACTGTGGAATTTCAACCTTTCTGAGAATATGCCCATAAAACCCTTAATTCCTGATTAAATGCCAAATAGCGTTCGCTTGATCAAAATTGAGCCAAAATCCATCAAAACCCTAAGCCAACTGTATGAAACAATCCAAGGCTCTGAAAATCAGTAAAAAACCCTAATTTTGCTTGACTGTCAAGAAAAGTCCATTTGTCCGATTCTTGAGCCAGTTTGAAAAGTCAGGAAATGTCTGAAGCTGAGATTTCTTGTGGAAAAGCGCGAGGGCAAATTTTGGGGTACAACAAACATCAAGCAAGCTCAAAAGAACCTCAGGCCTCACTGAAAGTTGCTGCATTGTTCAACTCGAATCCAACTGAAACAGATATTTCTCAAAATTCTATCTCTCTATTTAGGAACATTTAGCCTTAGGTTTGTGAATAAAAAATGTAGTACTCATTGCCATGAAGCCATACATATGCTCAGTTTTCATTTATATTAAGCGTGCTAAGATAATTTCATCCATTAACATGCTGAAAAAGTTAGGTCAAATTTTAGGGCCAGAGAAATTCTCTCTGGTCTTTGAGAGTTAGATCAAGTTTTTTATATGGTTAGAATCGTTGTTTGATGTTCTACAAGTTTCATGTTTTGAGTTTTGGCAAAAGATCACAAATACAGGAGTTAGCAGTTTGAATACAGGGCACACGTTTTCTGTTGTCACAAGGAAGAAGATGAAGTGGAAATGGGCTGGGCCTGACCTTCTTGCTTCTAACACCCTCCTTTTGCTAAATGCACCCCCTGGCCCATTTTCCTTATATTTTGTCATTTTTGTATTTTAATTTCATTTCTGACTTTGATATTTTATTTTCAAACGTAAAAAATGCTTAAAAATATTTCCACATTTTTTTTTACATTTATTAGATATTTTATTTTGATTTTTCTAACATAAAAACAATTTAAATACTTTATATTATTTATTAAAAATTGAAAATAATGTAAATAGTACTTTTAATTTTTATTTCTTATTTTTATTCACACTAAAAATGTTTTCTTGAATATATTTTATTTTTGTAAATATTTTATTTTATTTTATACATCCTTAATATATATATATATATATATATATATATATATATATATATATATATATATATATATATATATATATATATATATATATATATATATATATATATATATATATATATATATACATATATATATATATATATATATATATATATATATATATATATATATATATATATATATATATATATATATATATATATATATATATATATATATATATATATATATATATATATATATATATATATATATAATATATATATATATATATATATATATATATATATATATTATAATATTATATATATATATATATATATATATATATATATATATATATATATATATATATACTTATATAATA